>CM032232.1:17510000-17732500 GCA_019009955.1 Riptortus pedestris
CTCTCACCTAGGATTATCCATGGGCAATACATGCTGAGGGTCTGCTCTGCTACAGCACTGACACGCACACCCAGTCCCTGCCTGCAGGACACTGTCCCCCGGCCCCACATCTAGCACCGGTCAGCAGAAAACCCCTCTCTAGCACCAGCCAGCCCCACCCAAGTAAACTCATATTAAATAATTAATATCTTACACAATTACCTTATACAAATACATGATTAATAGCTATTAACTAAACACACTACCCTTTACAATTGAACTAAACACACTACCCTTTACAATACCCCCCTCACTGAAAAAGTGTCGCTTCACTCCTGGACGGCACTTTAGAACAACACTATTCGAGGGTCCCGGTACTATGAGTCCAAATTCTCCACCGGCCCCTTAGGGGTTTTCACCTCTACGTGCCGCAACGCTTCCTCCAAAGCGCACCCCGTCCTCAGCCATACTCCGCCGCATCTTGGCCATCCAATAACCGCCACGAAGGTGACGCCTCCCACAAGAAGGGTAGTCCCTAATACGATGAACATCCCCAGGAACAATGTCCATACTCCTCCTCCAGCGCAGTTCCGCAGTTCCTAGACGTGATCTCCGCCAACGTCATCCAAGCTGGAACTGCCCTCCGATGTCAAAGGTGAAGAAACAGCTGTTCACACTTCTGCTTCTGCCAGCGCCTGCAGGAACACACCTGTCGAGTTGTGCCGTTGGGACCTTGCGTGCACTATGCATGCCGTCATGGGCGGTCCTGAAGTCTTCAGTGGCAAGTCTAAGACCACCCATATCTCGTGCGTTGTAGCCACACGATGGACCCTCGCCAGACTGTAGTAGACATTTGGCTCGTCTGCACCTGAAACCAAAGTCACACCCATCGGGAGAGCCAGCTCCACATCCCGCAGGGTTCTCTCTAATTCCCAACTGCGCAATAGGACCCTTGAAAAGATTCCCCCTTTGGCACAACTCCACCCCCCTTACCGTTTCCTCAAGCCTAAGTAACAACTCGAAAGTGGCAAGTTCGGGGTTACGAAGAGAGGCAGTAATGGTTACTGTTTCATTTAAAAGCATCATTGAGGGGGACACTGCTTACCCTATCCCCTCATTCCTGGATGTCCCTCCCTGTGATTCCTGTGATAGGTCCCTATCACTCGCGCAACACCCAACCAAACGAACAGAATTAAAATTTATCCTGTAACCCAGGTACATAGAAATACCTACTCTAAGAGTTTCGACTTCGCTGATTGTAATTCATCACAGGCTCATACGCCTCCTGGACCATCGGGTGCTCTACGATGGCGAAGTTGGTACGGAGACCTTGGCGCAACGTCCCTGGCCAAGTGCGGAGGACTCCATTCGGGATCCTGTGTAAGTTCTCCCGACCTTTCCGACTCTTCTTCACTCCCTTCGGAAACCGTTCCCCCCCTAGGGGCCCGAAGAGTGGAATCCTCTCCTGAATCGCTACTTTCCCCTGGAACGAGGGTACTTTCCTCACTTCCCTCCGTCTCTACCTCAGGGGACTCTACACTGCCCTTCGAGTACCGATCTCGCAACCGTCTGAAGTATTCTCCCAGAACACTACGTTGGGTCTCAGGGGTTGGGCAATCAGGTAGCGGACAACGGACTGCTGATTTTGTACGCACGGGGCATCGGGAATGGCGGTGGCCTGAACTCGGGCCTGGCGCGACTGGTATTGGCGTCATTGGCAAACCCAAAGGCTGTGTCTCCTGAGGGCCCGGTGCTTCTTCTAACAGTTCAGGAGTGACTACCCCTTCCGACTGTTCAGGAGTGACTACCCCTTCCGGCTGAGTATTCCCTAACACGATCGTTTGCCCCGTTGGGTCTAACGAATTCTCCCCGGCTCCACGGTTGCAGTCTCCGACATCCCTTCCACAGGGGTCACGCGGCCTGAGGCTGGCGCCTGTGCGCCCTGCGCCTCTTCCTCCTCGCCACACCCTCCAAAGTATTCGTCCTCCAGGTCGTAAGGTGCACCGGGCCACATCTCAAGTATAGACGGCTCTTCCGGTAGTATTTCCGACACTGGTGTAGGTCCATCAACCGCCTGGTTGACCTCTGGAGTCGACCCCTCATCACTTGAGTACGCTTTCTTTAAGCGATTTGCATGGACCACCATCCGACCCCCGGTACTAAGTAATACCTCGTAGGTTACTCGAGACAGTACCTTCACAATTTCATGAGGTCCCGTCCAAGGGCAATGGAATTTTGGAAAGTGACCTGGTTTTACTGCAGGCACATGCAAATAAACTCGATCCCCGCATTTGAATACACGCTCCTTTAACCTTCTGTTACAATAGCGTGTTCGTTCCGCCCACGTCTTTTCAGCCCTGGCTCTTGCCTCTTCATACGCCTTTGAAAGGCGGTGTCTGAGGTTGCCAACCTGGTCTTCCCAGGCTTCCCCTTCTCTCAGGGGTGACGAGTCACAGAACGACGGGGGAGTCAGCTCTCTACCGAATATCAGGAAATTCGGTGAGTAGCCTGTGGAGGAATGCGGTATTGATCGATATGCCATCAGCGCATACGGGACCCATCTATCCCAATCCCTACCGTCCTTCCTGGCATAGTGTGAAACTGATTCTGTAATCGTACGATGGAGCCTCTCGATCATACCATTACACTCCGGGTGGTAAGGAGTTGTTTGAACCTTCTTTGTTCCTAGTAGCTGACACACTTGCCTGAAGAACTTGGACACAAAATTGCGCCCTTGGTCGGTCAGAAGCCTGAGCGGCACCCCATGCCTCGTGACTATTTCTACAAAACCGCGGGCTGATTCTTCAGCTGTTAGGTCCTTAATGGGGATTCCCTCGGCATATCTCGTGAAATGATCTATAAACGTGAGCAAGTACTTGTTACCCTGGCCCGTTTTGGGAAATGGTCCCACCACATCCATCGAGACTTGCTCGAAAGGTGCTCTGGCCATATAGGGGCGTTGGACAGGGACGCGTAAGCCTGCCGGCGTCTTCCTTTTCGAACAGGCCTCACAGCTTTTTACAAACTCTGCCACGTCCTTCTTCCAGCTCGGCCAATAATACGAGCGGTGGACTATGGCAGAGGTGCGTTCAATGCCAGGATGACCCGCCCAGGGGGATGCATGACAATCCGTCAAAACGTCCTCCCTCATTACCACCGGGACGAGCAGTCGCCAATCAGAACCGGTAGAAGTCCCTTGGTCCCAATACAAAACACCGTCCGCGTCCTTCACGACCTGATCCGAACGACTCGTCGTTACCATGGACTGGCACCACGAGTCCTTTTGTTGAGCAGCCAATATCCTGTCCCTACTCCACACACAGCTCTTCAGCTGGGCGACCCTTCTACTCAATGCATCTGCATTGCTGTGATTCTTTCCCGGCCTATGTTCTACTTCATAGTCGAACTCGGTCAACCGCAGAGCCCACCTCGTCAGACGAGCCGATGGATCATGCACTTTAAGCATCCACCTTAAGGCAGCATGATCGGTTATGAGCTTGAACCGCCTTCCTAATAAGTAGCAGCGGTATATTTTTGTAGCCCACACTACCGCCAAGAGCTCCCGTTCCGTTGCCGAGTAGTTAGACTCGGCTTTCTTTAACTGTCGGCTTGCGTAGCTAATTGGTCGCTCTTGGCCGTCTCTCATCTGAGACAAGACCGCACCAATCGCCGATCCCGAGGCGTCTGTTGAAAGGATAAACGGATCTCTAAAATCAGAGTATACCAGGACATTTTCTGAGCAAAGGAACTGCTTCAGTCCTTCGAACGCACGTTTCTGCTCTGGCCCCCACACAAAGGGAACCTTTGGTCCCGTCAAGGACGTCAGGGGTTTTGCAATCTCAGCAAACCCCTTAACAAAGCGTCGGTAGTAACTGGCCAACCCCAGGAACGACCTGACTTCACTGGCGTTAGTTGGCGCCGGGAAGCTTTTCACAGCATCAACTTTGAGTGGGTCCGGCTTGACTCCATCTCGGGTAACAACATGCCCAAGATAAGTTACCTCAGCTACCGCGAAATTACACTTCGCCCAGTTTGCCTTCAAGTTAGCTGATCGCAGTCGACCAAGGACTCCTTCTAACCTTTTCGCGTGACCCTCCGCATCCTCGCTATGGATCACTATGTCGTCGATGTAGACGAAACAGCCGTCGCCCTTAAGTTTGCCTAGCACCTGATCCATAGTTCGTTGGAACGTAGCCGGCGCTCCACACAAACCGAACGCCATTTTCCTGTATTCCCAGTGGCCTCCTAGAGTGGTAAAAGCCGTCTTCTCTCGGTCCTCGGGGGCTATGGGTATTTGGTGGAACCCGCTGGCCAGATCGATGGTACTAAAATACTTGCTCGTCCCTAATTGTTCAAGGGTTTCTTGAATCAGTGGCAAGGGGTACGGGTCTGGTCGTGTTACCGCGTTTAACCCCCTAAAATCCGTACAAAAACGGTACTTTATACTCCCGTCCTGGTTCGTTTTTCTAACCAGCACAACTGGTGCCGACCAGGGACTATCCGAAGGGGTGATGACGCCCTTGGCGAGCATGCCTTCCAATTGTTCTTCCACCACAGCCCTCTCATGGAAAGGGACCCTGTACGGCCGTTTCGCAATCGGAGGAGCGTCTCCTGTTTTTATGTGATGGAACACAGGCAAGCTACACCCTTCCTCCCCAGGTTCCTCAAATACGTCCGAGAAATCCATCAGCACTTGTTCAATCAGGTGCTTTTCCTTCTCTGGCAGATGCGCCAGCTTACCCCTTATTTCTCCCCGAGACAGGGTACCATCCTCGACACGGTTAGGGGCGGATCTGTCTTCCGTACGCAACACGTCTTCGGGGCATATTGCGTAAGCCTTGCCCGCGATCTCACCCTTATTTAACGTTAATTCGGTGGAGGTTTCATTTAGTACCTTCAGCCACAAAACGCTTGAGCTTCCGTCTACCACCACCCGCGCTATCCTCAGACCGCTAGCTGCCACAAGTTCAGGTTCGACCAGCACCGGTCCGTCCGGCTTACGACCTCTTATCTTCCCAGGCACCAAGGCTTCACAGTAAGGGGGGATTACTTCCGCCCTCTGTACCTTCACGAAACGATTCACCTCATCGTAGCCCAAAGAGATTCCTTTCAAGTCTCCCTTCTTCGGTCTACCCTTAGAGATTGGCGCCTCAGGGGATTTAGACAATGCACGACTGCCGACGGCGGGCGTTTCACCTCCCCTCTTTTTGTCCCACTTAGAAACCAGCTCAGCGGTCCGGCGCTTAACCTCCCTTATCCACTCTCTGTCCTTCTCTAACCTGTCCTCATTGACTCTCATCAATTTATTTAATCGCGAAGGGGAACGGGTAGCCTTAATTGACCCAGAGGAAATATCAACCACCGCACCAAATCTCCTAAGCAAATCCATGCCCAGGAGCCCATCGCAGTCAATATCTACTTCTGCTATCACCACAGGGTGGATAAGGTCGGTCTGGTCCAGTCGCACTCTCACCGATTGCTCTCCACGAACCTCCAACGCCTCCCCGGACACGCCCTTTAATTTACTACTCGGAGGGAGTAGTTCCTTTCCTCTGATAGGCTTCTTGAGGAGTGTGACATCAGCCCCCGTATCTAATAGCATTAGGTGTGGGAGGCCGTCTATGCTCACTTGGACTGTAAACCCAGGCTTATCCCCTCCTCCAATCCCGTGGAGCCTAACGTCTCTGTCCCCGCCTTTTCTTAGTTTCGACCTGGTTCGCGGGGCTCGACCAGGTCTTGGCCTTTTGGGTTTTCCCTAATAGTGCGCTCTGATTTAACCCTCTGGCGGCATTCCTTAGCGACGTGCCCTGGAGTTCGGCATCTATAGCACACGAGCGTCAGGGCCCCCTTTTTGTTACTTATCAGTGCCCCTCGATCGCCTGGAGTGACTGGCGTTGCACATTTACTTGAAAAGTGACCGCTACCTCCACAGCGATAACAAATCACTTCCAACTGAGACCGGGACTTCCCTCGGTCTTGGTGTACCCTACTCATCACCGGCCCTTCTCCCCCGGTCTCATCAATTGCAAACACCTGCCGACTACCCCCCTCCTCCAGCTCAATGGTGCACGCCCTTTCTACTGCTTCTTCCAAGGAAGACGGAGGGAACATCCGTACAAACCGGCCTACATCGCCCCTAAGGCCACTCAGGTACGCCGTTAATACCACGCGATCGATCTGCTCTCTCGCGACCATTTGCTCTATGGGAGACCCCTTTTCCTTCAGAGCTTTTTCACATATGGCTCTACAGCGGTCCGCGAAAGCCCTGGAGTCTTCGCCCTTTTCCTGACGAACGCTACTAAGTTTCATCAAGTACTGTTCCGGTTTCCAGGTATCTTTAAACCTAGCCTCTAACGCGTTTCTAATCGCTCCGTAGGTCGACTGAGGGCTCGTCAGGTCACGACGACTGGCTAAAAAACGACGCGGCTGGACCCTTCAACTTCATCCTCACAACCAGGAGTTTATCTAAGTCTCCCCAGTTACCGCATTGGGCTACAAGTTCCACCCCTTCCAAAAAATCAGTCACTGAGATTGACCCTGGTTCACCGGACCACGGTAATACCATAGTCTGGAGGCTCATGTCCTTTCTTACTTGAGCCCGGGGACCGCCCAACATAGTCTCGTTATCAGATTCGGTCACTTTGACTTCTTTACCCGTTAGCGTACTCAGCTGTGTGGACATGCGTTCAAGCTCCCTTTTCAATAATGCTTCCCTCTCCTCGAAAGCCCGATTAGCCTCGACGAGCTGCTCCAACTTTTGTCGAAGTTCCCCTTCCATGCTTACAAAAGGTGAGAATATACGCAATAAGGGAAAAGATTATTTATTTACTACCTCGGGCTTGACGCCCGCGAACCTAAGGCTCTATCAACTGTAGGGTATGAGTAACTGATAAGGCCTCGGAATGAGGTCCGCGAATTTAAAGCTCTCATCAACTATCCTTATCGCCTCCTGTGTCGCTATAGCTAGCCACGCCCTATCTCCCTCTCACTCTTTCTCTATTCTATTCACGCGTAGTTCTTTAAGTAGTTTAGCCCCAAATCGCGTAAACTACCCCGCGCCTGACACCATTTGTAATGAGGATTTCTGTGAGAGGGAGGTGATGATAGTCCTATTTCTCTTAAATCCATATATTTTACAAATAGATTAAAAAGTAGTTAACACAAAAAAATATAAACACCATAAAAACTAAATAAACGGGAATGGGACTGGCTATCAGATAAATGGGTATGACAAAGGTCTCTCACCTAGGATTATCCATGGCCAATACATGCTGAGGGTCTGCTCTGCTACAGCACTGACACGCACACCCAGTCCCTGCCTGCAGGACACTGTCCCCCGGCCCCACATCTAGCACCGGTCAGCAGAAAACCCCTCTCTAGCACCAGCCAGCCCCACCCAAGTAAACTCATATTAAATAATTAATATCTTACACAATTACCTTATACAAATACATGATTAATAGCTATTAACTAAACACACTACCCTTTACAATTGAACTAAACACACTACCCTTTACATATATATATATTCGAACGGACCTCATTTACGTCAAGTACTAGGTAAATTTGTCTCATGAGTACGACCACAATAACTGATTTATCTTAAGAGAAATCTGCTATAACATTTATCTTTTGTGATTACTACAATGAAATATGGATTTGATGATATTCACAATTATAGAAATACTGTTCGGTGTCTCTGAGACTTTCCAAATAATAAGGAGTATTGTGAGAGGCCCCTTTGCCCCATTCGTAAATTGAGAGTTGACTGTATAGGGTGATAAAGTAGATTATACTTGTGATAAATACTGCTCAAAAATGATTAGGGATATTGGTTATTTTTTCTTATCCTATTGATTGTAATTAAATCGCCCTTAATTAAATTACTTTTTCATGGGAGAAAAAACAATAATTTCTAATGATTATTAATGATATTTTTAATTTAAAAAAAAACAAACAAAAATGCTAGACCCCATAAATACCACAAAACAGCCAATATCCCTATTCATTTTTGAGCAGTATATTAAAGTACTGTACAAGGGTCATGGGAAGAGCATATTTCAGAGACATTCATGGTTAGTTTGTTATGGGATATTACAATGCTAGATGGGGTTGCTGATGGGACATCTCTGCATCTGATGGGACATCACTGCATCTGATGGAAGCGCCGCACCTTATATACAACACAATACATTTTATGAATGTGAATACTCTCGCAGTTTATTATATTCATAGTTCATCTCCTTCTTCCCCGCTTTTCAGCTCGATCGCCTGACCGGGGGCCTACGATGAGAATCTGTCTTTTTACTGTCTGCCCCACTCGGTTTCCATGTTGTTCTGGGTCTTCTTGGCCTTTCCTGCCGGTCCTCGTGGATGCTCTGGCAGTGAAGTCCCCAGTAGCCAGGGTAAGGATGAGTAGACGGTAGATGACGTCATCAAATGGCGTGTGCTGGATTCACTCTACGCGGGGTTCAATCTTCCGTGAACACATACATTTACTTAACTACTTATAAATTTCGAAAAATATGTCATATGTATTCATTAATTGGGATTTATCTCTATTTTTTCAGGCGCGCTAAGACGTACAAGATAGGACAATTGTGGCCCGGCAGATTATGCCCCAAAGTGCAGCTGCATACAGCGTTCTGCAATCGGAGTTGCCACGAGCCAGAAGAAGTCCGGAATTCAATGCTACAGAGGTCGGGAAGAGTCGTCCCAACTTGAAGTATATTATTGATGCCAAGAATGCCGATGGATTCACACCATTATATCTGGCAGTGACCAATGACCACGCAGACATTGCAGCTAGTTTCCTCCAAGCGGGAGCAGACTTGCAGCAGACATTCTTTGCAGAACACAGAAATCTTCTGCACGAGGCATCAAGAAAGGCAGCAGTCAACTCTATTCGCTGGCTGTTGAAGGCTGGTCTCAGCATCAATGCAACTGATGATAACAAATGGACGGCCCTTCATTATGCAGCAAATAGTGGACAACTGAATGCAACAAAGACGCTGATCGAACTGAAGTGTTGCATCGACTGCAAGAGTTCAGAAGGATACACTGCACTACGAAATGCTGTGGTGAATAACCACACTGCTGTTGCCGATCTGCTCATAGAATCTGGAGCAGATGTGCAGCAGAAATTATACAGTTACCACAGTAATCTTCTGCACGAGGCATCTAGATACGATGCAGTAAACTCTATATATTGGCTGGTGGAGAAGAATCTCAGCATCAATGCTACTGACAATGACAGACGGACGCCTCTTCACTATGCTGCATATTTTGGAAGAATGACAGCAACGAAGATACTTATCCAACTGAAGTGTTGTATCGACTGTAGGAGTTCAAAAGGATACACCGCGCTACGAAATGCTCTAATAAGTGACCACACTGATGTTGCTGCTTTGCTCGTAGAATCCGGGGCTGATGTGCATCAGACGGCAATCAATGGCCACAACCTGCTGCACGAGGCATCAGCTGCAGGTGCAGCGAACTCAATACATTGGCTGGTGAAAAAAGGACTCGACGTCAATGCAACTGGTAATAGGAGATGGGCAGCACTACATTATGCTGCGTATTATGGACGACTCAATGCAACGCGTGCACTTATCCAACTGAAGTGTTGTATCGACTGCAAGACTTCAGAAGGACACACAGCACTACTTATTGCTCTAGCATATGACCACACTACAACTGCTGCTCTGCTAGTAGAGTCTGGGGCAGATTTGCTGCAGAAACTCCACGATGACCACAGAAACATGCTCCACGAGGCATCTATATTTGGTGCAGTAAATTCAATACATTGGCTGGTAAAGAATGGGTTTAGCGTCAATGCAACTGACGATAACAAATTGACGCCTCTTCATTACGCAGTATATTTTGGAAAAATGAATGCAACAATGGCACTTATTGACTTGAAGAGTTGCATCAACTGCAGAACTGCGATTGGTAAATCTCCTCTTGATATTGCTGAGATGAAACATCATCAAGATATTGCAGCCTTCCTCAAGTTGAAAGGTGCCACGAGCAACTAACAAGATACGACACATAAAACTAAAGTTAGTGTTGTGTATATTCTGATGTGTTAGAGTTAAGTATCCATGTAGGTCTTCTATATAAAGACGCATAACTCTTTTTATATGCATACTAAATAAAATATATCAAGACAATCTTTTCTTATTTTATTCATCTGTTGGTACAAAAACAGATAATTATTTTCAATAGTTGTTCAATTACAGACTACACCCAGTAATTGTTACTGTCAAAACATAATCCTGATATAGTCGTACATACATACTTTTATCCTCATCAATTTCTAATAGAAAAAGGTATCTCAAGAAATGAATACTTTGTTTCAATATCGGTTCTGGAGGGGAAAAGCACTTGACGTTTGTTTTGAGCGTATAATATAGCACGTTTTCCCAATGAATTAGCCTAGCACCTAATGTAATGTATATATGTGAGTTTCTTATTGCTAAGACATTTTGGCTGAGTTACAATGAACCGACTAATTATGATATTAAATAATTAAAAATGAAGAAACCTCAGACATTTAGTCAACAGCTTTAATACAAAACATGGAAACATATGTTTTACATACTTTTCATCATCTCTTAGGATACGAGTAAATTGATTTTTTTTATTTTTGAACAACGCTATAAACTGTTAAATGAAATATTTAATATCATTGTATGTTTTGTGGTTGTTGGTCATGTGGATTGAAATGAAGCTACATCAGCTTGTTTTCGGCAAAAATGTATTACCTTTCTCAAGGCTTGTAATAAATATTTCACTCATATTCTCCTTCGCTAATCAATTCCTTTAGCATTTGAATTTCAATTTTCAATCTTATACAACAATTTTTCATTCTGGAAATAATTTTAATATAATGTAATGGCTTTTGTCCTATAGTATTATATATATATGTATATTATGTGTTGTTTTTTTGGAGGTTTGATCAATGTTGGTGAAGAAATCTTAGTTTATGCAGAGATTTTGAGAATTTTACTTTCTCTTCTTCAGATTCTTGTTAAACTAGAGTGTAACAGGAGGTGTTTATGCTATTTCTACTTACCAAGACTAAAGATACTTATCCCTGGTCTGTTTACATTGAGCAGGCTCACTTACAATAGAGTATTTTTAATGGCGGATATGACGTACTTAAAACAGATGTCACCGTTCAGCTTTGTTCAACATCAAGGGAAAAGAAATTTTATTCATACATGGTTTGGAAGAAAGAATACTTTATATGATTATGAATTATATGGTCAATTACGTTATAAAAAATAGTACATGTATAAGAGACGGGGAATATAAAAAATATTGAAGACAGAGAAGCCTTACAGAACAAATAATTTTATTATTAGCATATCCACAGCAACGACAGGTATCAATCCTAAACACTGGGACGGGGAGAGTCAAAATATTGTGAAAAGTAAGGCCTTACCAAAAAAATACCGTCTTCATTCAGCGTCAAATGAATTCCCTGGGGAAGCCGGGTATCTGAGCTAGTGTGTATGTATATATATATATATATATATATATATATATATATATATATATATATATATAGTGTGTTGTTGTTCCTTTGTTTATATTAGGAGTGCTGCGTATAACCTCAAGTTTGTTATAAATGGCTTGGTCACTGGCTTGTGTTTTGTATTACTACAGTATATTGTCTTTTGTTCGTTGATCTATGTTATAACTATTGACATGTGTTATTATAATTATGGTTATATTATTTTTTTTATTAAAGCTGTTTTTATGTAGTAATAAAATTGATATAATATTGATATTTCACTATGTTACATTTGTTATTGCTGTATGTTATCACAGTTATTGTTATATTATGTTAAAGCTATGTTCAAGTTATATTAAAGTTACAATGTTATTGTTGTTTATTTTATTATTGTGCTACAACTAATTATTGTTGTGTGATGTTAAAATTATTGCTCTTCTATTATGTTACATTTGTTATTGCTGTATGTTATCACAATTGTTGTTGTAGTTTGTTAAAGCTATTTTCATGTTATATTAAAGTTATAATGTTATTGTTATTTTATTATGTTGCAACTAATTATTGTTGTCTGTTGTTTAAATAATAAATTATATTATTGTTGTAGGTATTTATGATATAAGCAAATACAAATACATTAAATAAATTCTAAAAAAAGTGTTGCTACTTAAATTATTTATAATTAGGTATTAAAATTGAATGTGAAATTATTGAATGGTATCCTTAATAATATATTTGCATTTATTATTCCGGGAGAACATGAATTCACCATTTCTAGTTAGTTCAGGTTGATTTGAGTCGCTGAACTCTATTGTTGACCTGGAATGTCATGAGTCCGGTGGTCCATTGAAGACATCGCATTACAAGTCCTCAAAAGTTAATGTGGGAATTGGGTGAATCATATGACCGTAAGGAAGAAGGAAATATTTCAAGGAAATAGTGACTGAGTGGTTTCATATCAGTATATTGGTATAGTTCCCACACCATTATCAGCTGGGCAGTGGTACAAGGAAATATTGGTCAGCTGATTGCTTATCCTGCCGCCATCACTGGTATAAATATATATACTGGAGTAATGGCAGAGCACAGCATTTAGTTGGCTAGTGATTCACCCGACGGGTAAGTACCTCTGTTTCTCTATATTCTACAAACTTTGACATTAATATCATCTATCTGTGAAATGAAATCCATTTACTATAATTATATTGATAACATAAGACAGATCAAATAGTGTACAATTAGTAATTATTTAAAATATCATGGAATTACATTTCGCAATATTTTGTATTATTAATTCTGTATGACAAATTCTTGAATGTTTAATTTGCAGACAGTGTTGGAATAATTGCTCTACCATATTTTTAAAATTTGTCTTTATTAAAAAAAATAAGTTTTTAATTTTCCTAATAATGTGTGTGCGTAAATCAAAGTTTAACACTCTCTAGCAACAGGTATCTGATGAGTGCTATAAGGGAGCTGTGATTTCAAAACAAATAAAAACCTAAAAACAAGATGAACTTCAAAAGTAAAATAAATTAGCTTCTATATGCAATTTTAACTATAAGTGTCAATACCTTGTCACTATAGTTGAAGTGCTATCATACACATGTGCATAATGCCCACTGCATTGATTTGTGGGTTCGATTCCCCTGTGAGAATGGTATTCATTTTGTGGGGGGGGGGGGGCAGAAGTTGCTAGCTACTGAATAACCCACTCATTCTAGCTTAAGGCGACTAAGAGATTTATTTTACATATATAACTATTTTACACAAACAAACACACACATATATATATATATATATAAACTATATATAATTTTAAAAAGGTTATTAATAAAATGCATTTATTGCAGATATTAACTGACATGACAATGCTGAAGAACGTTTTGGCGTTCCTTCTGCTCTCTACCCTGCACCTGGTGAGTACTCTAGATTTCTATATTATTCCTAGCCTGGCTTAACACATTGCCTGTCTCTGAGAATAGGAAACGCCGATCTTCATCCAGTATTCCATTACTATTTCCATTATCGTGTTTGTGATTCTGTATGACTATTCATAAGCTTCAATTAAACTTTTCTATATATTCCATTCACACTTCTGTCAATATTATAATAATTCGTTTAGAATTATTCGCTGCACTCTCAATATACTCGGTTTTATTTATTTAGTTTTAACACTTTCAAGTAACAGAAGTTTAAATTCCAGAAGTGCAGTTATAAATATCTAGGCTCGTCCCAGTAAACAAAAAAAGTCCGTCACGCAGCATATTTCCCTTGTGTAGTTTAGTAATAGAAAAATATGCAATTTCAATAAACTGGCGACAGGGAGCATTAAGTTGGAAATGTAAACAGACGGGTCAGCCCGCCTCACACCGGAAAGAAAAACAATTACTGAAATATATCAGAATATAAAATATTAATTTTATTGAGAACTATTTACTATATCTAGTACTGTAATTAATAATAAGTCAGAATAATCGTTATCTCAATCAGTCAAATTTTAGTAGTACAAAACCTTAAGAAGGGGGGGGGGGTCACCGGGACATATTTGCATGTATCTCGTATAATAAAGGTCTCTTGAATACAATTTTTGGCATTTAAACTTCCAATAATGTGACTTATTATGTAGCAGAGTATTATTAATGTAACATGAGTAGAAGTGGAGGCTTGCTGATGACGAAAACTGAAAAATGCAAATATCTCGGTTAATATTCAAGATAGTGAAGAAATGTATATAACAATATTTATTGTAAATTTCATTTTCAATAACATTGTTTTTTATACAATTTTTCGATTTAACTTATGGTAACGGAGATATTTCGAAATTTCGAAAATCCTCTCCTCTAAACACCTCCTCCCCCTTGCTGATTTCAGCCGTTAACGAACTTGATCTTTATTTTCACATAAAACGACTAAATATCGATTTTGGTAACGATTAAACAATACTTGCGACCGCTAGAGCGGTAACAGGCAAAATATAAATACAGTTTTGAACGGACCTCATTTTCGTCATCTCCTGGGTAGGATTGAAGGACATTTGAAGAAAAATTGCGAATATCGCGTCATGACCTCAATAGCTGATTTCCCTTAGGGGAAATCTGCTAAAATGTGTTCCTAATTTATTCCTTTCCATTTTAGCAGATTTCCCTTGAGGGAAATCAGCTATTGAGGTCGTACTCATGATGCGAGTTTCAAAAAATTTCTTCAAATGTCCATCGATCCTACCCAGGAGATGACGAAAATGAGGTCGGTTCAAAATTATATATATATATATATATTTGTCTGTTAGATCTCTAGAGGTTTCAATTTTTGTTTGATCGTTACCAAACTCGGAATTTAATCGTTTTATGTAAAAAGGAAGATCAAGTTCATTAATGACTGAATTCGGACCAATGGGATTCGGGATCATATTAAATTTAGTGTTTTTAATATATGCATATTGTGACAAATAATTTTATGTTTTTTTAAACATAAAATTATTAGTCATAATATGCATATATTAAAAACACTTAAATAATCACTAATAAAATTAATGACTCCAGCTGTAGTTTTAGCGTATATCCTGCGTTTACTTCATTTGTCCAAATAAGTGAATGCAACAAAAGTTACTCTAAATAACAACTTTTGTTATGTGCATTTTTGCCGAGTCCCTAATAGAAAAGTCCGTCACCCAGGGGCTGCGTAAACTAAGCAGATTTCCCACGTGAAGTTTTACAATAGAGAGATTTCAGAATATAGAGTCAAACAGTTACGGGAACGGCCCGAACTAACTCTTAGCCGAAGTAAGCTGATCTCATCTCAGAAGCTGAAAACAGAAAAATGCAAATATCTCGGTTAATATTCAAGATACAGAATAATTGTATATAACATTATTTATAGTAAATTTAATTTGCAATAAGAATAATTTTACATAATTTTTCGATCCGACGTATAGTAACGGAGATATTTCGAATTTTTGAAAATCCTCCCTACTAAACTACCCCTCTCACTGGTCCGATTTCAGATATATATATATATATATATATATATATATATATATATATATATATATATATATATATATATATATATATCGGACATTTGAAGAATGTTTATATAGAAGAATATTTTATTATGTGCTGTATCAAACGTCACACTGCTATTGTATATAACAAGCATTTTAGCATATTTCCCTTAAGGGAAATCAGCTATTGAGGTCGTACTCATGACGCGAGTTTCGATAAATTTCTTCAAATGTCCATCGATCCTACTCAGGAGATGACAAAAATGAGGGCCGTTCTAAATGATATATATATATATATCTATCTATCTATCTATATATATATATATATATATACATATATATATATATATCTATGTTTGTGTGTGTGGTGTGTTGTTCTTTTCGCAGCTTTGGTCAATGTTGGTGAAATGAATCTTAGTTTATGCCAATATTTCGAGAATTTTTATTTTCTCTTCCTCGGGGCAAGACTAAAAATATTTTTAGTCTAGTATACATGCTTTTTAAACTATGACTAGGGTTATAGTGCTATAACCCAAGTGTGCAATAAGAATGTATACTAGTCTATAAATATATTTAGTCTTGCACTGAGGAAGAGAAAATAAAAATTCTCGATATATTGGCATAAACTAAGATTCATTACACCAACATTGACCAAAGCTCTGAAAAGAACAACACACCACATATAAATACAACCTGGTCGAAAACATCAGCACAATTATATATATATATATATATATATATATATATATATATATATATATATATATTTGTCTGTTATCGCTCTAGCGGTCGCAATTTTCGTTTGATCGTTACGAAACTCGATATTTCAACGTTTTATGCAAAAATAAAGATCAAGTTCGTTAATGGCTGAAATCGGACCAGTGGGAGGGGTGGTTTAGAGGGGAGGATTGTCGAAAATTCGAAATATCTCCGTTACTATACGTCGGATCGAAAAATTATATAGAATCAATCGTATTGCAAATTAAATTTACTATAAATAATGTTAAAATTTATTCTCTATCTTGAATATTAACCGAGATATTTGCATTTTTCTGTTTTCAGCTTCTGAGATGAGATCGGCTAACTTCGGGTCTAGTGAGTTTCAGTCAAGAGCTAGTTCGGGCCGTTCCCGTAACTGTTTGACTCTCCATTCTGAAATTTCTCTATTGTAAAACTTCACGTGGGAAATCTGCTTAGTTTACGCAGCCCTGCGTGACGGACTTTTGTAAATTATTATGTAATCCTGAAATAATTGTGACGTTATTTTCTGAATAAATTTACTTTATAAAACAGCATTACTAAAGCGAAATACTTTGCGATTACTAATTTAAATTTTTGATTTTCCTATTGAAAAAGACTATGGCTTTTTTAAGGAATAAAACTTTTAGAATTGCATTTTCCTAAAGCTCACCTTTGAAGTACAATTTAAATGAAAAGAGAGACTGGAAAGGGACTGCCGATTAAAACTTCAACCCCCCCCCCCCCGGTCAGCAGGAAATATGAATGAGAGTTTAATGGACTTTAAAATTGAACTAAGTAGGCCCTTGGGGAAAGATCAAAACCAACGCATTTCTTAAATTAACTCTTTTTTTATAATGAACCCATCGAATTTATCAAAGGTTCACAATTCTTTTTTTCTCCACTTGTATGATTCATTTTCTTTATTCATATAATAATCGCATTTCGCAACAGGGGCGATTTAGCGACGAATCAGTTATTTAATATACAGCATAATAATATACAACATATTTAAACATATAACCTATAACATATTTATCATATAACCTGCAACATATTTAACACATAACATATTTAATATATAACATATTCAACACATATAACATATTAAACCTATATAAAATATAATTATTATATTTACGTAAGTATCCTCATTTCTGCAAATATTTTCAGTATTGCCCTACATTATAATTTTTTGTAAATGTTGTTTTTTTTCAAGTATTGTAATACGCGGTCTATGTACGGGCTACAGTCATGTAGTAATTCAGTCAAAGTGTATGGTAGGTCTATGTGAGTCCTTAGATAGCAGCCAGTAAGTATATGTTTTATAGTAAGTCTACAGTTACATTGTTGGCAGTAGGGTTCGTCTTCTCCAGTAAGTAGGTAAGTGTGAGTTAGTCGTGAATGGCCAATTCTCAACCTCGTTAAAACTACTTCTTCTCTTCTAATTAGCCTTTTTGAGGAAGGCCATTCACCAAGTGTATGTTTCAGTTCTCGAAATTTGTTATCAGTTGTGGTAAACCAAGTTTTCTGCCATGAATTGAGTATCATTTGTTTTGCTTGGGCTTGAATATCTTGGTATGTACAGTATGTGTTGTCGTGAGTTCTTTTTTGAGTAGCTGACTTGGCAAGTTCGTCTACTTGTGTGCTTTGTTTAATGTTTGTATGTCCGGGTAACCAGTAAATAGTTATTATTTTGTTTAATGTCTGGATTTTGTGTAATATGTACGAGATGAGTGGATGTGAACTATATATGTTTTTTAGTGAATGTAATGAGCTAAGAGAGTCAGTGCAAATTATGATGTCCGTGTCTGTAGTTTCAGGTATATTGTCTATCGCAAGTTTCAGGGCTTCAAGCTCAGCTGTATATATGCTAGTCTCATCTGGCAGCTTTATTTGAAAGTTAGCTGAGCCAACAATTGCAGCTGCCCCTACTCCTTGGCCTGTTTTGGATCCGTCTGTGTAAATAAATAGGTCATGTTTCTTGTCTGTTAGTAGAGAAGCAAAATGTTTTTAGTAATGATGTTCAGAAGTCGGGTTAGTCTTAGGGTACTGTGTTAGAGTCAAGTCAAAACTCAGTTTGTCAGTTTTCCAAGGATAGTATGTTTCAGTATATTTAGTGTAAATATTTGTTCTTTGGATAGAGGTATTGTGTGTGTATTTAAGGAATCGGATTGGTAGAGGTTGTTGTCTCGATGGGTTTGCTGTATACTTCTGTATTGTATGTTCATCAGCATTGTTGGGGACACAGTGAGAGTTTAAGAATTTTGCTGCAATTGTCCACCTAACCGAAAAGTGTGCAAGGTGCCGAAGCCACCCTCCTCCCTCCCTCCTAAAACAGGTGGAAATGGGCAGCCTGGTGAGCATGACAGACAACACATCCCATCTTTGCTCCAATATTTTCTGAAGGTTGCTCGAACTCGTATGTGGTTGGTTACACATTGAAATGCTGAAAGATGACTCCTCTATGTTTTGGATATTTCTGCTTGATTGGTTCATTCGAAATAGACAGTTACCAATATTAAACTTTGAAATTAATAGTTTAATTGAAAGTTGAAACCCCAAAAAACATGTTTGAAATTTGAGATTTTCTTTCGATTTTACTTGGGGAGCATCATCAACCTAGAAGACCATCCTTGCACCACGTCACTATAAACAACAATCCCCTTCTAATGAGCAGTTTACAATCACTACACAAGTATCGTTTCCTTAAAATTTAAGAAGCATGTCATAAGCCATCAAAGCCTCGTTGAGTTCCCGGGGACTCAAACGTCTAGCATACTCACCACCTAGATATACCTCCTTCCTTAAGGGGTCCAGTGATGACAGTTCTACTTGTATGAAATAATGGAAGCATGACATTCAGCTGTAAACCTAAGAAACGGTAAGCAGTTAAAGTAAAATTAATCCGGGTTTCCTCCATTGCAATATCATAATATCAATTCTGTAAACAATTCTAATCCTAATATTCATTCCTTATATGCCATAATTATAATATAAATGTTTTAAATTGAAAATGCCCAAGTGGAACATTCATCTAACTTATTTTCGGACATTGAAAAAAGTCCGTCACGCTGGGGGTGCGTAAGCTAATCAGATTTCCCACGTGAAGCTTTGATCCGACGAATGGTAACGGTATTTTCGAAAATCACACCCTCTAAACCTCCCCTCCCACTGGTCCGATTTCAGCTATTAACGAACATGATTTGTCTTTTTGCATAAAACGTTTAAATGTCGAGTTTGGTAACGATCAAACAAACATTTCGACCGCTAGAGCATTGAACAAATATAATATATCTATCTATCTATCTATATATATATATATATATTATATATATATATATATATATATATATATATATATAAAATTGTAACCTCTGTCTGTACATTGATTTTTTTCGTTTCACATGTCATAGACACCATAACTGCATTTTGTTTCTTTCGTGTATGTTTGTTTGTTTGTTTGTTTGTTACCTTTTCACGCATAAACGGCTGAACCGAATTTTATGAAACTTGGTATGTATATTACTACTAACTCAACTTAGACTTTAGGCTATATTAGTATTCTCTAAGACAAACAGGAGTGGGGGTTATAAGGGAGGCCTGAAATTAAAAATAGCGATATTTCGTTTCCTATTGGTTTTTCGGCAGATATAAACATAACAAAAGTTGTTTATTTTGATATTTAGAGTAACGTTTGTTATATGCACTTCTTCCCTATACGGAAGCATAAATGAGTTATACGCTATAAACTATAGCGGGAGTCCACAATTTTATTTGGAACTAAAGACTCAACCGAATTAAACCAAACTCGGTATGTGAATTAGTACTAACGCCTTCATTATAATAAGCTATTCTAGCATTTCTAGGAACGGGCAGGAGTGGGGTTATAAGGGATGCCTGAAATTAAAAATAGTGATATTTCGTTTCCTATTGCATTTCGGCAATTATGTACATAACAAAAGTTGTTTAATTTGTTATTTAGAGAAACTTTTGTTATATACACTTTTGTCGTATACCCTAGTATAAAGGCGTTATACGCTAAAAATGATAGCGGAAGTCAACAATTTTATTTGGCACAAAAGACTCAACCGAACTAAACCAAACACGGTATGTAAATTAGCACTAACATCTTCCTTATAATAAGCCATACTAACATTTCTAGGGACGGGCAGGAGTGGGGGTTATAAGAGAGGCCTGAAATTAAAAATAGTGATATTTCGGTTCCTATTGGGGTTTTGGCAAATATGCACATAACAAAAGTTGTTTAAATTGTTATTTAGAGTGACGTTTGTTATATACACTTTTGTCGTATACCTAAGTATAAAGGCGTTATACGCTAAAAATGATAGCGGAAGTCAACAATTTTATTTGGCACAAAAGACTCAACCGAGCTAAACCAAACTCGGTATGTGAATTAGAGCTAACGTCTTCCTTATAATAAGCCATACTAACATTTCTAGGGACGGGCAGGAGTGGGGGTTATAAGGGAGGCCTGAAATTAAAAATAGTGATATTTCGTCTCCTATACATTAACTAAACTACTTGTAAATTTCGCAAAAATGCCTTATATATTCATTAATTGTGGTTTATCTCTATTTTTTCAGGCACGCTTAGAAGTGCCAGATAGGACAATTGTGGCTAGGCACTACACATCACCATACAGGTTAATCATCATTAAGAAATGGAAGGGCTTAGACGGAGAAGCGGCATTAATGAAGAGATGGAGTAATCAGCAAGAATCTGAAGCAGAGTTCGCAGATCAATTGTCCGAGGAAGAGGAAAACTGGGGCAAGAAGCAACAGATTATGCCCCAAAGTGCAGCTGCATACAGCGTTCTGCAATCGGAGTTGCCCCGAGTCAGAAGAAGTCCGGGACTCAATGCTGCAGAGGTCGGGAAGAGTCGTCCCAACTTGAATTATATTATTGATGCCAGGAATGCAGAAGGATTCACACCATTATATCTGGCAGTGACCAATGACCACGCAGACATTGCAGCTAGTTTCCTCCAAGCGGGAGCAGACTTGCAGCAGACATTCTTTGCAGAACACAGAAACCTTCTGCACGAGGCATCAAGAAAGGGAGCAGTAAACTCTATTCGCTGGCTGGTGAAAGCTGGTCTCAGCATCAATGCAACTGATGATAACAAATGGACGGCCCTTCATTATGCTGCAAATAGTGGAACACTGAATGCAACAAAGACGCTTATCGAACTGAAGTGTTGTGTCGAGTGTAACAGTTCAGAAGGATATACTGCACTCCGAAATGCAGTGATGAATGACCATACTGCTATTGCTGATCTGCTCATAGAATCTGGAGCAGATGTGCAGCAGACATTATACAATGACCACAGAAACCTGCTCCATGAAGCATCTAGATTTGGTGCAGTAAACTCAATACATTGGCTGGTGAAGAAAGGTTTTAGCGTCAATGCAACTGAGAATGGCAGATGGACACCTCTCCACTATGCTGCGTATTATGGAAGACTGATTGCAGCAAAGGCACTTATAGACTTAAAGTCTTGCATTGACTGCAAGAGTTCTATAGGATTCACAGCGTTACGATATGCTGTAAGGAATGACCACACTGCTATTGCTGATTTGCTAGTAGAGTCCGGGGCTGATGTCCAGGAGAGATTAATTGAATACCAAAGAAATCTGCTCCACGAGGCATCAGCTGGAGGTGCTGTAAACGCTATATATTGGCTGAGGAACAAAGGACTCGACGTCAATGCTACTGACGATCGCAGATGGACGCCTCTTCACTATGCTGCGTATCATGGAAGAGTAAATGCAACGAAGACACTTATCCAACTGAAGTGCTGTATCGGCTGTAGGTATTCAGATGGATACACAGCTCTACGAAATGCTATAATAATAGACCACACTACTATTGCTGCTCTCCTAGTAGAGTCTGGAGCAGATGTTCAGCAGACATTCAGCGATGACCACAGAAACATGCTCCACGAGGCATCTGTATTTGGTGCAGTAAACTCAATACATTGGCTGGTGAAGAAAGGTTTTAGTGTCAATGGAACTGACAATGACAGATGGACACCTCTTCATTATGCTGCGGAGTATGGAAAACTGAATGCAACGAGGACCCTTGTCCAACTGAAGTGCTGTATCGACTGCAGGAGTTCAAATGGATACACAGCACTGCGAAATTCTCTAAAAAATGACCACATTGCTGTTGCTGCTCTGCTAGTAGAGTCTGGAGCAGATTTGCTTCAGATATTCCACGATGGCAGCAGAAACATGCTTCACGAGGCATCAAGATTTGATGCAGTGAACTCAATACATTGGCTGGTGAAGAAAGGACTCGACGTCAATGCTACTGACAATAGCAGACGAACACCTCTTCACTATGCTGCTTATTATGGAAGACACAATGCAACGAAGGAACTTATCCAACTGAAATGTTGTATCGACTGCAGGAGTTCAAAAGGATCCCTCGCTCTACAATATGCTATAATAAATGACCACACTGATGTTGCTGCTTTGCTCGTAGAATCTGGAGCAGATGTGCAGCAGACATCAATCGATCGTCACAGAAACCTGCTCCATGAGGCATCTAGAATTGGCGCAGTAAAGTCAATACAATGGCTGGTGAAGAAAGGTTTTAGCGTCAATGCAACTGACGATGACAAAGGGACACCTCTTCACTATGCTGCAATTAATGGAAGACTCAATGCAACGAAGGCACTTATCGACTTGAAGAGTTGCATCAACTGCAGAACAGCGAAGGGTTATACTCCTCTTGATCTTGCTGAGAGGAAAGATCATCAAGATATCGCAGCCTTCCTTAAGTTGAATGGTGCCACTAGCAACTAACTAGATACGATACATAATCTGAGATGAAGTGAGTGTTGTGTAAATTCTGATGTGTAAGTGAAAAATATTCATGTTGCTGTGATGAAGCATTCCTCTTTTTATCAAGACAATCTTTTATTAACTTTAATACGTAAACTGTTTCCTACTAATTATTGTACGTCTTCCCCGAAAAGGGAGACACCTTCGTTGTTTTCTTGAATGGTTAGTCTTATCATCGGATACATTTAAAGGTTCCTGATTTTATCTGAAAGGTATTTTATATGTGTTTAAAGTATTTGCCATGGATGACCTAACAGACATTCATGTAGATAGGTAAATACATTTTACCTATTTTATTAGATTTAGTTCATTTGTTCGATTAGATAGTTGTATTGGTAGTGCCTTTAAATGTTTGTTATCCAATAGGTTAGAAATATTCTGTCGACTAGTCACTATGATGCCCCAAACATAGATGTCCTTCCAGAAGGACATCAGGGCAATATGATATCTCTTCTATAGGGTAGTTGATAAGTCAAACCTGGGAAGTTTGAAATATTTTTAGGAGTATCATTTCATTATTCCTTCCAAACGTAAGAGCCTGTTGTGTTCGGCTTTGATATCATTGGCAGATGAGTGGGACGATAAAGAATTATATGGACTATTCAGGAGTTAGATTTGTCCGTTGGAATGACAACAATATTGTCTCATTGGAAACTAATTTTGACACGGTCTATCCCCTGAAATCAGTAAACAGATTTTCAAGAGAAAAGAAAAAGAAAATACAGGTTCTTCAGCCAAAAGCCATTCACAACTATAACCAGCTCATGGGAGATATAGACCGTGCTGTCCAAAAAATATCTCTTTATCGGAATGGGATAAGAGGGAAAAAATGGCATTTCCCCATACTAGCACATTTTATTGATGTCTGCGAGAAGAATGCATTGGATCTAAATTGATTGAATCTGTTGGCATTCAGAAGGATGTTGGCGTGCTCTTTTTCTGGATTCGCATCACAGAGTTGTCTCTCAACTAGGTAGGCCTAATAAGACAGCTAAATTAGTTAGTCGTTTTGATCATCTTATAACCAGTATGTCACCACTTTCATCAGGCAAAAAAGAACAAACGAGATGTCAGTGTACTAAAAAATCTTAATTAATTGTATAAAGTGTGATGTGCCTTTACATGTTGATTGTTTCTTATTGTATCATAAAAAAACATTTTTTTATAATTTTATTTCATTAAATAACTCTTTAATTAACCTTTTCTTATTTTTTTTATTTTATCAATTTTGAATCTAATAAATGTTTGAAAGAATAAATTTGTTTTTATTAAGATGGGGGTTTCTATTTCAGAATAATGCTAGTTCATGTCATATTATCATGGTGTCCTTCCAGAAGGACATTGCATTATGACAATTTGGTGGTATTTAAACTGCTGAAATAAGTATTTGCAAGTCGAATGGTGGCTTTTGCAACAGCATAGCACAAGAAATCTAAAAAAAAATTCAGGGTTATCTGGGTTAATTTACCCATATGCTGCTAGAAAATCAGATAATTGTGTTCAATATTTGTTGAATTAAAGGAATTTCAGATAATAGTTCCCGTGAACAGGTAATCCAGGTTTCCACGGGACCGAAAAAAACAATAAACAGATGGAGCAGTGCCTTCCAAATCCTTTTTTACAAGACAGCTTTACTGCATAACAGGAAAACTTATGTTTTACATTGTTTTCATCATCTCTTAGAATACGAGTAAGTTTATTTTTCAACGACGTTTTAATCTGTTAAATGAATTATTTAGTAACCTTGTCTTCTTTTGTGGTTGTCGATCATTTGGGTTGAAATGAAACATGAGCTTGCTAACTTTTCGGCAAAAATGTATTACCTTTCTCAAGGCCTCCTGTATATAATTGACTCTTACTCTCCTTTGCGAATAAATGCATTTAACATTTTGATTTCACTTTTCAATCTTGTACAACACTTTTATCATTCTGGAAGTAATTTTAATTTTGTGTAATTATTATTTCCTATAATATATATATTTTTTGTCATTAATTTGTATGTATATTAATAGGTAACCCCGTATATTGTGGTAAGTTTAGAAAAATAAGTTACCAAGTGTGTAAATAAAAACTGTGATTATCAAATAAATTGTGTACTTATAAATAAGATTAAGTATGTGTATTTAATTTTTCGATCGAAAGGATTCCTACCCTATTATCCTAATAATGAAGACTTATTATTTTTGAAATAAAAATAACAATATAAAAATTAACACATTGAAGTAGTTACACAATAAGAAGATAGATGGAGGAGAAATGTAGTTGACCCTACTACAATCATGGCAGAAGTCCTTGACAATCTAAGAGTCCGATGTAAACGAACATCGGAGCAAGCATACTAATGCCAACAAGTACAATAATTATTAACGGTAAGTCCAACAATACTTATTAAAAATTTTAAAAACCTCGCTATATCAAGAAAATATTACACACACACATATATATATATATATATATATATATATATATATATATATAAAGCAAACTATTTCGCCATTAATTGAAAATCCTGATTCCCGCAGAAACAGAAGAAAGAGGAAAATGTGCAGAAGGGTATCCAGTGTTCTACACTCGATGCACAATCTACTTGTCAAAATTTGCAGTAGGGTATCCAGTGTTTTACACTCGATGCACAACCTACTTGTCAAAATGTGCAGTAGGGTATCCAGTGTTCTACACTCGATGCACAATCTACTTGTCAAAATTTGCAGTAGGGTATCCAGTGTTCTACACTCGATGCACAATCTACTTGTCAAAATTTGAAGTAGGGTATCCAGTGTTTTACACTCGATGCACAACCTACTTGTCAAAATGTGCAGTAGGGTATCCAGTGTTCTACACTCGATGCACAATCTACTTGTCAAAATTTGCAGTAGGGTATCCAGTGTTTTACACTCGATGCACAACCTACTTGTCAAAATGTGCAGTAGGGTATCCAGTGTTCTACACTCGATGCACAATCTACTTGTCAAAATTTGAAGTAGGGTATCAAGTGTTCTACACTCGATGCACAATCTACTTGTCAAAATTTGCAGTAGGGTATCCAGTGTTTTACACTCGATGCACAACCTACTTGTCAAAATGTGCAGTAGGGTATCCAGTGTTCTACACTCGATGCACAATCTACTTGTCAAAATTTGCAGTAGGGTATCCAGTGTTTTACACTCGATGCACAACCTACTTGTCAAAATGTGCAGTAGGGTATCCAGTGTTCTACACTCGATGCACAATCTTCTTGTCAAAATGTGCAGTAGAGTATCCAGTGTTCTACACTCGATGCACAATCTTCTTGTCAAAATGTGCAGTAGAGTATCCAGTGTTCTACACTCGATGCACAATCTTCTTGTCAAAATGTGCAGTAGAGTATCCAGTGTTCTACACTCGATGCACAATCTACTTGTCAAAATTTGCAGTAGGGTATCCAGTGTTTTACACTCGATGCACAACCTACTTGTCAAAATTTGCAGTAGGGTATCCAGTGTTTTACACTCGATGCACAATCTACTTGTCAAAATTTGCAGTAGGGTATCCAGTGTTTTACACTCGATGCACAACCTACTTGTCAAAATGTGCAGTAGGGTATCCAGTGTTCTACACTCGATGCACAATCTACTTGTCAAAATTTGCAGAAGGGTATCCAGTGTTCTACACTCGATGCACAATCTAATTCTCAAAATGTGCAGTAGGGTATCCAGTGTTCTACACTCGATGCACAATTTACTTCTCAAAATGTGCAGTAGGGTATCCAGTGTTGTACAATCGATGCACAATTTACTTCTCAAAATGTGCAGTAGGGTATCCAGTGTTCTACACTCGATGCACAATTTACTTCTTAAAATGTGCAGTAGGGTATCCAGTGTTTTACACTCGATGCACAATCTACTTCCAAAAATGTGCAGTAGGGTATCCAGCGTTCTACAATCTATGCACAATCTACTTCTCTATATGTGCAGGACGGAATCCAGTGTTTTTACACTCGATGCACAATCTACTTGTCAAAATTTGCAGTAGGGTATCCAGTGTTCTACACTCAAAGCACAACCTACTTCTCAAGATGTGTACAAGGGTATCCAGTGTTCTACACTCGATGCACAATCTACTTCTCAAACTGTGTGGAAGTGTATTCGGTGTTCTACACTCGATGCACAATCTAATTCTCAAAATGTGCAGTAGGGTATCCAGTGTTGTACAATCGATGCACAATCTACTTCTCAAACAGTGTAGAAGGGTATCCAGTGTTGTACAATCGATGCACAATCTACTTCTCAAGATGTGTAGAAGGGTATCCAGTGTTCTACACTCGATGCACAATCTACTTCTCAAAGGGTGTAGAAGGGTATCCAGTGTTCTACACTCGATGCACAATCTACTTCTCTAAGCGTGCAGAAGTGCATCCAGTGTTCTACACTCGATGCACAATCTACTTCTCTAAGCGTGCAGAAGTGCATCCAGTGTTCTACACTCGATGCACAATCTACTTCTCAAAGGGTGTAGAAGGGTATCCAGTGTTCTACACTCGATGCACAATCTACTTTTCAAAGCGTGTAGAAGGGTATCCAGTGTTTTTACGCCCGAAGCACGATCTCCTTACACCAAAAAATACATAACACATGGCCATATTATAGGATGATGATTGTAACCATAACAGAGATGAGATCAGTAATGTGTTTCACCAGTACGTGGGAAATCTGCTTAGTTTACATAGACCCCTGTGAGATGGACTTATTTTTTAATTATAGATAAAATCTTATTATTAACGTAGTGAAGATACAAATAAATTTCATTTGCATACATACATTTTTAAAAGTATAAGCATCGTTCTCATTGTTAAAAGAAGCATTTTTAACTAACTGAGGTATAACTACTGAGTCACACTACTTGCTTTTCAAGTTAGTAACTAAAACGATTAAACAATTATTTCTCGGTAGTCTCTTTTTCTTCGTCCCATGTAGCGAGCACGACCGGCAGAGAGTGCAATTTGTTTTGGGAAAAAAAAATTAAAAAAAGAAAAGTAGCAAGAGTTTGTGTCCATTTGTCGAGGCAGCCATAAAAAGTTGTGGTAGCGCTGTTTCTATATTAAACCTGGAGTCCCACAGGGCCTGAATCTTCCTTTCAAAGTTCAATCGGGGTGGGGATAGCGAGCGGTTAGAAAGCGGCAATAACCTTTTGAGTTCCGTCACATTCCAGCACTCCATGTGCGCGTGTCCTTCGCGTCTTTATGCCGTTTCATTTACCTGGCCACGAATATATGGGGCCTGGTACGAACAATTTTGAAGAGAAGCCTTTAGATGAAGACGATCGCATAGCACAATTACACGATCTCGATTATTCAGCTGCATTAACGCCTGAGGATATACGATCGGCTGATAGACGTGCTATTAGTGGTTTTACATCAGATTTCTTCTCTACTAGTAATTGGCACTCAGGAATAAGCGCACTTGGTCTCAGCGGCAAGTATGACTTAGAGGATACGTCCTTTGGCCTTCTCAAATACATTCTAACAAATATATATATTGTAACGGGCTAGCACATAGGCCTGAAAGAATAGTCCGCATAGTTTAGTAATAGGGCTTCTTAAGAGAGGGTAGCACCTGTCAAGGGACAGCGGAATTACTTAGTGGACCGAGAGAGTGCAGCCCTGCGAGTCCAAAATACAATCTGGAGGACAGGAATCAGGGAGTCGGTGCCGAGACACAGAGAAGTGAGTGCCCTTTTAAGTATTATTTTCTATATTTGCTAAGTGACTAAGATATAGCAATATATTAGCGGATCTATGAGTAAAGTGAACAATTTAAGTTATATTATAGAGACGGTAGGACACTATGAGTGCTTTCCGTTCATTATGGCCCTGAGAAGTCCATATGAGCCGCCGGGTAAATTAATTAAAATTTAGTAATAATAATAATTAACAGTAAAAAGTTACTATATATATATATATATATATATACATATATATATATATATATATATATATATATATATATATATATATATATATACTAGCGGACCCGGCTGATGTTGTCCTGCATGATATATCAAGCGATTAGGATATTAAATTTAACACGTTCGCTGCTGCAGTCTATATGTGATATACTCCACCACTAACTGCACCGGTCCCCGGCGTCCGATGCCTCTCCTAACGTTAAAACCTGTATCGGACCCCGGGGACCGATGTAGTTTTCGAAGGTAACGCTATCTCTTGACAATTCAAGTGAACTAAATGAATGAATTAGCAGAGCCTTCAGTCCTCCAATCCAAAAATTAGCACCAGCAAAGCCAGGAGTGGTCCCCGGCGTCCGATGTCGTCTACAACTAATGTACATTTTTTATCACATTGTCAGCTGTTATTTTCAATAAGCACTCTAAACTTGTAAGCTCTTCTAGGTCAGTAGTTGAACTAGAACATGAGGGTAAATAGTTCTTGTCTGCAAAACTATCGTCACTTGAAGTCGTATCACTCTCACTTTCACTGCTGTTTGCAAGACAGTGCGTACTCCTGCAACCCTGCCGGTATCACCAGCTACCGGGTAACCCATCCCCAGTGTTCCATTACACCCAATCACAATTCCCTCACCCTTATAATGGAACTATAGTTCAGTAGAAACTATCACTTCTCATCAACGGTAGGTCACACTACCTTACTACCATCTAAATTGTGAAGCTGGGTCTCAGATAAAAAACAAAAAGTGCTTACTCAACTAATTTCCGACCACGAGACATACTGAATGCAAAACAATGGTAAATGAGCGAATGAGGGGCATGGAAGGTAAAACAGATTCAAGTCAGTTCATGTTTGATCAAGTTTTGACTGGAATAAGCATCGGGCGCCGGGGGGTGGTGCCGTACCCAATTGGAGTTTCTCTATTTCTAGACGATTACGGTCCCCGGCGTCCGATAGTATTTTTCTAGATTAACTAAATCTACAGGTTCTAAGAATAAATTACATCCAATCCCCGTTAATAATAAGCTTGCTACAGCCTTCGTCTTTTTGGAGTGGACTCAAGGAGAGGAGCCCGTCTTGAAAGACTTGATGACGATCGGACCCCGGGGACCGATACAGCAGCGAACGTGTTAATAATATTATGTTTAAAAATAAAGCTACTTTTAATAACACAAAAAACTATTTGTTATGTGCACGTTTACCTAAAAACAAATAGAAAGTAAAATATCACAAAACTCGGTACGCAAAAAAAAAGGGAAAATGAGAGAAGGAAAAGAAGACGTTTTAGTTCTATGATTATGTGGTAGAATGCGCACTACACGTCTTTATAAAACAAATAGTTGTAGATAAATAATTGAAATAAATCAAAACCCTCAACAATAGCAATGCAAATACATAAATATAAATAAAGAAAAGGAAATAATTGCGAAATTTCAAATCAGAATAAAATAAATCTCGATAATAAATAACAGTGTCTGAAAGTGAAAACCTCTCACTCCTCCAAGCAGCATTATTTAGATGACATACCTAAAGGACCATACATTAGATACACATATTAACATTTCGTAACATTTCCAATAACCTCGCCCTTCGACCGGAGACCGAGGCGGCACTAAACCATCCGGGGCGTCCCCCAAACGCGTATTTAAAAATTCATTCAAATCGGTCCAGGAGGAGTTCAGTGACATACACACGTACGCTAGAATTATAATATATGACATACATCTCTATCTTTATATATAAAGATAGAGATGTATTAGCCTGTTAACGCTCTAGGGGTCGCAATTTTTGCTTGATCGTTACCAAACTCCGTATTTAAACGTTTTAGGTTAAAAGACGGATCATGTTCGTCAACGGCTGAAATCGGACCATTGGGAGGGGGGGGGGAGTTTATAGGGGAGGATTTTGAAAATTCGAAATATCTCCGTTACTGTAAGTCGGATCCAAATTTTGTATAGAACCAATCTTTACGGGATTTAAATGATCTATAAACGTTGTAATGTACATATTTTCACTGTCTTCAATATTAACCGAGATATGGGCGTTTTTTAGTTTTCGGCCTTCAGTAAACCCCCACTCCCGTTCGAATCTAAAAAAATTAATACAGCTTATAACCACGGAAGAACTAATGCTAATTCCCATACAGAGTTTTGTTAAGTTTGATTTAACAGTTGGTGCCCAATAAAATTGTTGGTCCCGCCTTACTTTTTTATTGTATATCTCGTTTATACTTTGTTATACGACAAAAGTGAATATGACAAAAGTCACTCCAAATAACAACACAAACAACTCTTATCCTGTGCATATTTGCCGAAAAACCAATAGGAAACGAAATACGGCTATTTTTAATTTCAGGCCTCCCTCACGACCCCCACTCCTGCTCCATCTGGCGGGCCGATCTGCGGCGCTAAACCATCCGGGGCGTCACCCAAACGCGTATTTAAAAATTCATTCAAATCGGTCAAGTACGCTAGAATTATATATATAAAGATATATATATATATATATATATATATATATATATATATATATATATATATATATATATATATCAGAATCATTAGTTTGGCGGTGTCCCTTCAAGTTTATTGTAAATTTTATTCTAAATTATATTTCACACAAAAGTCCGTAACTCAGGTGCTGCTTACACTAAGCGGATTTCCCACGATGAGGTATAGCATACTTTTGACCTCATATCACCTTATTGTCTATTACTATTTAAAAAATACTCTGTGACGCAGGGGCTACTTACAATAAGCAGATTTTCCTCTGAAAGCATAGCAATTGAGAAATATATATAATGGTAACACAAACATCCCGTTAATATAGAGTGAATAAATACAAACGATAATAAGAAACCTGACGGCGGGAAGTGCCTGAAATGTAATCAAACAGGTCTGCCAATCACTCACCGGAAAGAAAAGCAATTACTGAAATATGTCACTCTCTCACTCTCTCTCTCTCTCTCTTTCTCTCTCTCTCTCCCTCTCCCTCTCTCCTATCTCCCCTCTCCCTCTCACCCCACTCACTCTCTCTCCCTCTCCACTCTCTCTCTCTCTCTCTCTCTCTCTCTCTCTCTCTCCCTCTCCCTCTCCCCTCTCTCTCTCTCTCTCTCTCTCTCTCTCTCTCTCTCCCTCTCCCCCTCCCTCCCTCTCTCTCTCTCTCTCTCTCTCACCCTCTCTCTCTCTCTCTCTCACTCACTCTCTCTCCCTCCCTCCCTCTCTCTCTCTCTCTCTCTCACCCTCCCTCCCTCCCACTCTCTCTCCCTCCCTCCCTTTCTCTCCCTCTCTCCCCCTCCCTCCATCTCTCTCACTCCCTCTCTCTCTCACCCTCCCTCCCTCTAACTCTCCCTCCCTCCCTCCCTCTCCCTCTCCCTCCCTTTCCAACTCGTGAATGAACCCTACGACTATGAATACTCAGCCTACACCTTTCTAACACCTATCATTGTCAGTAGTTACGTCTTGGGAACATCCGCTCTGCTGACACCTCAAGCATCAGCATTTATTCTCCTTATAACCCCTACCATTTTTCCTCTCCTTGTCATTTCCCCAGTAGCTCTAGATTGTCACTCTGTTCATTTTCAAAGTTGTAATTAATAAAAGTGCTTTTTAAAAAGGCTTACACGCGTACTTTAAACTTAACTAGTGACTAGTCTTCCTGTGGCAGTGGCAGATACGTCACAGTTATCTTCGAGGTAAATCCCTACCTAGTTTGTGACAGGTCAAGTTACAGCAGTGCCTCACACCCGTGACATCATATCAGAGATATAGACAAACCTTTCTTCAACCCCAGTATCAGTCACAGGTAAGGGCGTTCCCATTCTGGTATTGCACTACCAATAGAAAGCACCAACATGGGGACACAAGTATTGGCGTCTTCTAGTAGCCTTTCAAGCACAAAAGTGACTGAACTAGTTTAAGACACTTGAAAGCTTTGATCAGCACTCGGGCCAAATAGCTAAGATGATTATCTCATATGAAAGAACCCACAAAACCAACCACATATGCAAGAGGTAAGAACCCCATTAGGTTGAGAACGTTTGGATGAGGCACAATTTCTGAGCTTTACACCATTGAATTATTTTGAGGAATATGTTTTAAATTCCTACCTTGCAACCAGGTGAATGTTTATATGATAGTTGGTGTAGCACTTAGCTTGCGTACACAGCTCACTGCATGATGATGCAGGCAGCCACCTGCATCATCATGCAGTGAGCGAGGTGATTCAATGGACAGCGTATCATCCCAGCAGAAAGGATTTGGGGATAAGCTAGGCCATTTGACTCGGTCAGTATAGAAGAGGGGCCAATGTGACTTGACCAACCTCCAAACGTCGCATATCGAAGTGGAAGATGGAAAAGGAAGAAGGAAGTATTACAAGGAAGTAGTGACTAAGTAGTTTCACATATTGTGGCCAGTGAGCCACATTGATATTCATATCAGTATATTGGTATAGTTCCCACAGCATTATCAGTAAGGCAGTGCTACAAGGAAATATTGGTCAGCTGATTGCTTATCCTGCCGCCATCACTGGTATAAATATATATACTGGAGTAATGGCAGAGCACAGCATTTAGTTTGCTAGTGATCCACCCGACGGGTAAGTACCTCTGGCTCTCTATATTCTACAAACTTTGACATTAATCTCATCTATCTGTGAAGTGAAATGTATTTATTACAATTATATTGATAACATAAGACAGATGAAATAGTGTACAATTAGTAATTATTTAAAATATCATGGAATTACATTTCGCAATAATTTGTATCACAAATTCTAGAATTTTTAATTTACACAGTGTTGGAATAATTGCTCTACCATTTTTAAAAAAAAATTCTTTATTAAAAAAAAAATTTTAATTTTCTAAATTAATTTTGTACATATATCAATGTTTAACACTCATCAGCAACAGGTATCTGATGAGTGCTATAAGGAATCTGTGAGTTCAAAAGAAATAAAAGAAAACGAAAAACAAGATTAATTCCAAACGTACAATAAATTAGCTTCAATAAGAAATTTTATCAAGCTACAAGTGTCAATACTTTTTCACTATAAACAAGTGTGTGTAATGTCCACTGCATAGATATGTGAGTTCGATTCCCCTCTGAGAAAGGTATTCATTTTGTGAGGGGGGGGGGATAAGTTGCTAGCTACTTAATTACCCAGTCATACTACCTTAGGATGAGTAAAAGATATATTTTACATATATATGTAACTATTTTACACACACACACACACACACACACACACATATATATATATATATATATATATATATTACAAATTTAAAAAAAAGTATTAAAATACATTTATTCCAGATATTTACTGACATGACAATGCTGAAGAATGTTTTGGCGTTCCTTCTGCTCTCTACCCTGCACCTGGTGAGTACTCTAGATTTCTATATTATCACTAGCCTGACTCTGAGAATAGGAAGGGCAGATCTCCATCAAGTATTCTGTTACATTAATTTCCAATATCGTGTTTGTGATTCTTTATCAATATCGATTAGCTTCTGATACCTGTCGGAGGAGATCGTCGTCACTGGCTGATGGTCGATTAAAGCAGTCAACCGCTTTCGATGCGATGGCACCATCTTCAAGCCCGTCAAAACGTGTACTGAGTTTGATGTCCATTAGTCTGTAGGTTTTATGCGTCTGGTCATCTTATTAGTTTTTTTACGTTATTTGTTTGTTTACGTTTTATTCCAGGTCTGTTTACTTACCTCTAGATCTGTTAAACGAAGGGTTTAGGTGGTGTCCAGGTAAATTGATTTCGTGCGTTGGGACGCTGTCCTCATCCGAGTTGGGTTGTTTACGTTTGTAGTGTTTTTGTTTGTGTGCTGGACTGGTATAGTTTGCTAATGTGTAGATACAGATGTAACGTGATATGTGAACAATTGTTAGTATACATCAAAGATGATCTCACATAAATAAATAGAATCTTGATCTCCGTACGTCGTCGCTTCGTCTGTTGATACCCCTGTGTATATCCGTCAGTTGGCGTTTTCCGTTTGTTATTCTGTTTAAGTACTTGCAATGGTTTAAATATCGTGTCTGAGCTAGTGTTGAGGTGTCCGTTGATAATGTCTCTGTTGATTGTTTGTTGTTTGTAGATCTCCATGTTCTCGAGTACATGTCCAATCTTCGTCCTTTCGTTTGTCTGTGTAGAAGTTTCATACTGTCGGATATACTTTTAGGGTCATGGCAGTGATCATTCAAGTGGTTGTCGAAGTTATAGTCTCTTTTGTTCAGTCTGAATGAGCGTATGTGTTCGGTGTATCGCGTTTTCAGTCTCCTCCTAGTTTGTCCAATGTACGTATTGTTGCAACTGTATGTGATTTTATATACTCCGTGATTGTGCTGGGGCGTTTGCGTCTCGTTTAGCGTTACTGGTTAGTTTCTTGAGTAATTTGTCAATCGAGTGTCGTTTGTTACCTTTGTTGTAGGCCATCTCGTATATTGTCATAGTTGTTTCTTGAGAGCGGCAGTGTATTCAGTCTGTGTAGCATGTGTCGAAATGCAGCAAGTGCATGTTGAGTTGGGTGATTTGAAGTGGCGTGTATAGTTGTATCTGGGGCTCTGGTTTTTCTGTATATTCCGTACTCCAGGCTGTTGGTTTGTCTGGTAATTGCGAGATCGAGGAAGTTCAGTGTTCTATCGTTTTCCGTCTCCATGGTGTAACGTATGTTGGGGTGGAGCTCGTTGAGGTCTGTTAGTATCTCGTTGATGTTGTCTGTTTCGGTGATAAAAAAGTTGTCTTCTACGAATCTGAAGTATCTTGTAATGTGGTGCTTGTCCATGAGTTTTGTATGTGCTTATTTGAATGTGCTGAATGAATATCTCCATTAGTATAGAAGAAGTAGGATTTCCCATTCGAAGTCCGACTGTCGGGATGTATATCTCGTTGATGAAGTGAAAGTAATTCTGTTTTAGCACTGTCTTTGACGGGTCAGCGATTTCCCTGATGTAGTCATCATCGTATATGTCGATGGATTCTTGCACGAGTATAGATGGGTATATCAGGATCAATAAGAAGGCCAAGTCCTCTACAGTTTTTTAATATAATGCAGAGTGCACTTTCGGAGTCAATGCTCCATCCTCAGTGCCTGCTGACAAACACAAACCTCGAGTTAATTTAACATTCACAGCATGGCCAAAAAGCAAAATAGACAACAGTCATAAAAAAACAAAAACAAACAAACACAATATAAATAGTAAAAACAATGTTAATTCTTAAAACTAGTCAACTAATAAAAATATAAAATCTAATCCTAGTCAACTACTATAAATTAAAGCCAAAACAATCAAAAAATTTAATAACAAGTCAAATAATAAAAACAAACAACGGTAAGCATATGTCAAAAACTATAAATAAAATTAAAAACTACCTAAATTTCAGATTTATATCACAGTGGGTGAGAACCTCGGAAAAAACTACCCAGAGGAACTGTAAGAAACATCTAAAAAATAAGCAAAAACCCCATACTAATAATAGAGAGAAGATGAAGGAGGTACCTGATTAAAGCTGCGTTGCCTGGACCACGACTGCCGGGCGACTGAACCTCTGCCCCCGTAGAGAAGACAGGGCCCCGTCACCGACATGTCGCAGCCTTACCGCCTCCTCCTTCTTATTAATATTCCTATCTCCATTCGCCTGTCTGTCCAGCCTTATATGCAGCCCCTCAGCCGTATTTAATCTTTTGCCCTTCTTCTCCTCATACAGCAAATGATACTTTATGGTGGACATGTCATGGCCCTCTTTTCTGGCGTGTGCGGAAAACTCAGTGTCGCGAGTGATGTGCTCCTTAAGACGCGTCCTTATCTTTCTACCACTTTGCCCCACATAAGAGGCATCGCATCCCGTGCACGAGATCCTATACACGCCAGATCTATCCAGGGGGTCCACATAGTCCTTAACACGGGGCAAACAATTTTTCAGGGCCGCTTGCTCCTGTAGGCAGTAGCCAATCCAATTTTCTTCAACCTGGATCCTATCTTTTCTGAAACAGGGCCCAAGTACGGGATGGAGACAGGGAACGACTTATTTCCCTTCTTTTTGGCCCGCTCTTCAACCGTGGCATCCTCCAGCTCCTTGGCTAACTTCCTCTTCAATCGGCGTTGGATAAGCCTGTCCACCAACTGTTCCTCGTACCCGTTTGCTTTACCAATATGCTTAATGCAAACCACTTCCTTGGCGTAATTTTCTTGTGTTAGTGGGGTACTAATCAGCCTCTCCACTAAATAAAGCAATCCCGCCATCTTGTATCTTGGGTGATGAAAAGAATCGGCAGGTATCAATAAGTCGGTGGATGAGGCCTTCCTATAAATACCGAATTTATGACCCCCTCCATCTCTCTCTATCTCCAGATCTAGGTAGCATAGCTTCTTAGCTTTTTCGTTCTCCAAGGTGAACTTAATTGTCTCATGACAGCCATATTCTTTTCATCACCCAAGATACAAGATGGCGGGATTGCTTTATTTAGTGGAGAGGCTGATTATTACCCCATTAACACAAGAAAATTACGCCAAGGAAATGGTTTGCATTAAGCATATTGGTAAAGCAAACGGGTACGAGGAACAGTTGGTGGACAGGCTTATCCAACGCCGATTGAAGAGGAAGTTAGCCAAGGAGCTGGAGGATGCCACGGTTGAAGAGCGGGCCAAAAAGAAGGAAAATAAGTCGTTCCCTGTCTCCATCCCGTACTTGGGCCCTGTTTCAGAAAAGATAGGATCCAGGTTGAAGAAAATTGGATTGGCTACTGCCTACAGGAGCAAGCGGTCCCTGAAAAATTGTTTGCCCCGTGTTAAGGACTATGTGGACCCCATGGATAGATCTGGCGTGTATAGGATCTCGTGCACGGGATGCGGTGCCTCTTATGTGGGGCAAAGTGGTAGAAAGATAAGGACGCGTCTTAAGGAGCACATCACTCGCGACACTGAGTTTTCCGCACACGCCAGAAAAGAGGGCCATGACATGTCCACCATAAAGTATCAATTGCTGTATGAGGAGAAGAAGGGCAAAAGATTAAATACGGCTGAGGGGCTGCATATAAGGCTGGACAGACAGGCGAATGGAGATAGGAATATTAATAAGAAGGAGGAGGCGGTAAGGCTGCGACATGTCGGTGACGGGGCCCTGTCTTCTCTACGGGGGCAGAGGTTCAGTCGCCCGGCAGTCGTGGTCCAGGCAACGCAGCTTTAATCAGGTACCTCCTTCATCTTCTCTCTATTATTAGTATGGGGTTTTTGCTTATTTTTTAGATGTTTCTTACAGTTCCTCTGGGTAGTTTTTTCCGAGGTTCTCACCCACTGTGATATAAATCTGAAATTTAGGTAGTTTTTAATTTTATTTATAGTTTTTGACATATGCTTACCGTTGTTTGTTTTTATTATTTGACTTGTTATTAAATTTTTTGATTGTTTTGGCTTTAATTTATAGTAGTTGACTAGGATTAGATTTTATATTTTTATTAGTTGATTAGTTTTAAGAATTAACATTGTTTTTACTATTTATATTGTGTTTGTTTGTTTTTGTTTTTTTATGACTGTTGTCTATTTTGCTTTTTGGCCATGTTGTGAATGTTAAATTAACTCGAGGTTTGTGTTTGTCAGCAGGCACTGAGGATGGAGCATTGACTCCGAAAGTGCACTCTGCATTATATTAAAAAACTGTAGAGGACTTGGCCTTCTTATTGATCCTGATCAATTGGTTCCTCTACCATCCAGCATATTCCAGAGATAGATGGGTATAGGTCACTTGCGTACACCTGCGAGTTTGTTGGCAAGTTCTGTAGTATTCTTGATTGTGTATGTGTTGGGCAGGTGCACTGTGTCCCTGAGTATAGATGTGATGCGTTTTGCCCGTCTATATGCGGGTGCTGGTCTGTAGTTGACTACTGGTCTCATGGGTACGCTAGCTTTGTGAATCTCGGGTTGAGGTCACAGTATAGGCGGTCTTGGGATCATTTTCAATTATTTGTACTTTTGGTTGCCTTTCGTGTTAGTACTGCGTTGCAGTGCATCACGTACTTGTTTCTGGTAGGTGTCTGTTGGGTCTGTCATTTGTCGAATGCAGATGGTGTCCTCAATGAACTGGAGTGTTTTGTGGACGTAATCTTGTGTGGTCACGATTACTGTTGCATTGCCTTTGTCAGCTTAAGTTACTGTGAGTTTGTTTGTCCGTAGCTTGGTTCTTAAGAGATTAGCATCTATTAAACTTTTCTTTATATTCCATTTATACTCCTGTCGATATTATGATAATTAAATTAGGATTATGCGCTGCCCTCTCTATATATTTTGTTTTATTTATTTAGTTTAAGAACACTTTCAAGAAAAGAAGTTTAAATTCCAGAAGTGCAGTCATTGATATCTACGGGTCGTCCCAGTTAGCAAATAAACATTTATTTATCGAGATTACTACAATGAAATATGCATTTGATCATATTCACATTCATAATCATAGTCATAAATTAACTAAATTACTTGTAAATTTCACAAATATGTCATAAATTGTGATTTATCTCTATTTTTCCAGGCGCGCTTAGACGTACCAGATAGGACCATACTGACCAGGTTCTACACATCACCATACAGGTTAAACACCATTAAGGAATGGAAGGGCTTACACGAAGAAGCGGCTTTAATGAAGAGATGGAAGAGTAAACAGTCAGAATCTGAAGCAGAGATCGCAGATCTATTGTCCGACGAAGAGGAAAACATGGGCAAGAAGCAGCAGATTATGCCCCAAAGTGCAGCTGCATACAGCGTTCTGCAATCGGAGTTGCCACGAGCCAGAAGAAGTCCGGGACTCAATGCTGCAGAGGTCGGGAAGAGTCGTCCCAACTTGAAGTATATTATTGATGCCAAGAATGCAGAAGGATTCACACCATTATATCTGGCAGTGACCAATGACCACACAGACATTGCAGCTAGTTTCCTCCAAGCGGGAGCAGACTTGCAGCAGACATTCTTTGCAGAACACAGAAATCTTCTGCACGAGGCATCAAGAAAGGGAGCAGTAAACTCTATTCGCTGGCTGGTGAAGGCTGGTCTCAGCATCAATGCAACTGATGATAACAAATGGACGGCCCTTCACTATGCTGCAAATAGTGGACAACTGAATGCAACAAAGACGCTTATCGAACTGAAGTGTTGTATCGACTGCAAGAGTTCAGAAGGATACACTGCACTTCGAAATGCACTGGTGAATGACTTCATCTCAATAGCTGCTCAGCTCATAGAATCTGGAGCAGATGTGCAGCAGACATTGTACGATGACCACAGAAACCTGCTCCACGAGGCATCTAGATTTGCTGCAGTAAACTCAATACATTGGCTGGTGAAGAAAGGTTTTGGAGTCAATGCAACTGACGATGACAGATGGTTACCTCTTCACTATGCTGCGAATTATGGAAAACTGAATGCAACAAAGGCACTTATCGACTTAAAGTCTTGCATTGATTGCAAAAGTTCTATAGGATACACAGCGTTACGAAATGCTGTAAGGAATGACCACACTGCTATTGCTGATCTGCTAGTAGAATTCGGGGCTGATGTCCAGGACACATTAACAGAAGACCACAGAAACCTGCTCCACGAGGCATCTGGTGAAGGAGCTGTAAACGCTATATATTGGCTACTGAACAAAGGACACCACGTCAATGCTACTGACGATGGCAGATTTACACCTCTTCACTATGCTGCGTATTATGGAAGACTGAATGCAACAAAGGCACTTTTAGGTTTAAAGTCTTGCATTGACTGCAAAAGTTCTAAAGGTTTCACGGCGTTACGAAATGCTGTAAGGAAAGATCACACTGATATTGCTGATCTGCTAGTAGAGTCCGGGGCTGATGTCCAGGAGACATTTATCGACGCCCACAGAAATCTGCTCCACGAGGCATCAGGTGAAGGTGCTGTAAACGCTATATATTGGCTGGTGAACAAAGGACACCACGTCAATGCTACTGACAATAATAGGCAGACGCCTCTTCACTATGCTGCGTTTTATGGAAGACTGAAAGCAACGAAGGCTCTTTTAGATTTAAAGTCTTGCATAGACTGCAAAAGTTCTGAAGGTTTCACGGCGTTACGAAATGCTGTGAGGAAAGACCACACTGATATTGCTGATCTGATAGTAGAGTATGGGGCTGATGTCCAGGAGACATTTATCGACGGCCACAGAAATCTGCTCCACGAGGCATCAGGTGAAGGTGCTGTAAACGCTATATATTGGCTGGTGAGCAAAGGACTCGACGTCAATGCTACAGACGATAGCAGATGGGCACCTCTTCACTATGCTGCGTATTATGGAAGACTGAATGCCACGAAGACACTTATCGAACTGAAGTGTTGTATCGAGTGTCATAGTTCAGGAGGATTCACTGCCCTACGAAATGCGGTGGTGACTGACCACACTGCTATTGCTGCTTTGCTCGTAGAATCTGGAGCAGATGTTCAGCAGAAATTATACAGTAACCACAGTAATCTTCTCCACGAGGCATCTAGATTTGATGCAGTAAACTCTATCTATTGGCTGGTGAATAAAGGACTTGACGTCAATGCTACTGACAATTACAGATGGACGCCTCTTCACTATGCTGCGCATTATGGAAGACTCAATGCAACCAAGGCACTTATCCAACTGAAGTGTTGTATCCACTGCAAGAGTTCGGAAGGATACACAGCTTTACGAAGTGCTCTGGTATTTGACCACACTACAACTGCTGCTCTGCTCGTGGAGTCGGGAGCAGATTTGCTGCAGACATTCTACGATGACCACAGAAATATGCTCCACGAAGCATCTATATTTGGTGCAGTAAACTCAATACATTGGCTGGTGAAGAAAGGGTTTAGCGTCAATGCAACCGACGATAACAAATTTACGCCTCTTCATTATGCTGCCTATTTTGGAAAAATGAACGCAACAAAGACACTTATCGACTTGAAGAGTTGCATCAACTGCAGAACAGCGGAGGGCAATACTCCACTTGATCTTGCTGAGATGAGACATCATCAAGATATAGCAGCCTTCCTTAAGTTGGAAGGTGCCACGAGCAACTAACCAGATACGATACATAATCTGAGATGAAGTGAGTGTTGTGTATATTCTGAAGTGTTAGTGAAAAAATTTTCATGTTGCTGTGATGAAGCATTCCTCTTTTTATCAAGACAATATTTCCTTAATTTATCCATCTGATGCTAGGAAAGCAAATACTTTTGATCAATATTTATTGAGTAATAGCAATTACAGATACTTGTTCCCGTGAACAGGTGATCCTGGTTTCCACGGGACCGAACAACGGAATGAATAGATGGAGCAGTGCCTTCCAAATTTTTTTTTTTGAAGTTCGTGTAACATTTAATGTTCTAGTATATCATGTAATACAGAGTGCGTCTTTACTCATGACACAATGATGACTTTACAGTTGAAAATCAGTTTTACAAATGTCAAAACTCAATGTTTTAACCTTGGACATGGCGTCCTTTTATCCTTATTATTTTTTTTTTTAATAAAATTAAATCTCATGAATTTACTTTCTTTCAATATGAATATACTTGACGTCAGTTTTGAGCGTAAAATATAGCATCTTTTCCCAATGAATTAGCCTAGCACCTGATGTAACATTTATTCTTCCATGGTTATAAGCGATATTAATTATTTTAGTTTCGAAAGGGAGTAGGGGCTATAAGGGAGGCCTGAATAAAAAATTTGCGACATTTCATTTTCTATTTGTTTTGGCAAATTTGCACATAACAATAGTTGTTTTTGTGCTATTAAAAGTAGCTTTTGTTTTAAAAATAATATTATTAAATTTAATATCTTAATAGCTTGATATATCATGCAGGACAACATCTGTCGGGTCCACACTTCACACTTCGAATTAAGGAGTCACTTCTTTGACATCAATATCTTACTAAGTAACGTACAAGAAAGAAATCACGTTATTACTGACTCCTACCATGCTATATATTCAGCACTTGAATCTTAGTTCATCCTGGAATATCGAATAGTTTTTTATATCTAAAGCTCAATTTTGAACTACGCCAGTAAGATGGAGTATGAACTCCACAGTTCTTCAGTTGTACTGTGTAATGAGTACGTGAAGCTAACCCCTTATATTGTGGTAAGTTTAGAAAAATAGATTACCAAGTGTGAAAAAAAAAGTTGTAATTATCAAATAAATTGTGTACAGATAAAAAAGATTAAGTATGTGTATTTAATTTTGCAATCGAAAGTAATCCTATCGTAGTATCCTAATAATGAAGGTTTATTATTTTTGAAATAAACGTAACAATATAAAAATTAACACATTGAAGTAGTTACACGATAAGAAGATAGAAGCGAGAGATGTAGTTGACCCTACTACAATAATAGCAGAAGTCCTTGACAATCGAAGAGTCCGATGTAAACGAACATCGGAGCAAGCATACTAATGTAAAAGTACAATAATTATTAACGGTAAGTCAAAATAAAGTAATTAAAATTTTTTAAAACCTCCCATTCTCAAGAAAAAATTACGTATATAAATACAAAAAGCAAATTCTTTTGCCATTAATTGGAAATCCTGATTTTCACTGAAACAGTCGAAGGAGGAAAATGTGCAGGAGGGTATCCAGTACTTTACATTCAATGCACAATCTACTTATCAAAATTTTCAGAAGGGAATTCACTGTTTATACCCTCGACACAAAATCAACTTCTAAAAATGTGCAGGAGGGTATCCAGTACTTTACATTCAATGCACAATCTACTTATCAAAATTTTCAGAAGGGAATTCACTGTTTATACCCTCGACACAAAATCAACTTCTAAAAATGTGCAGGAGGGTATCCAGTACTTTACATTCAATGCACAATCTACTTATCAAAATTTTCAGAAGGGAATTCACTGTTTATACCCTCGACACAAAATCAACTTCTAAAAATGTGCAGGAGGGTATCCAGTACTTTACATTCAATGCACAATCTACTTATCAAAATTTTCAGAAGGGAATTCACTGTTTATACCCTCGACACAAAATCAACTTCTAAAAATGTGCAGGAGGGTATCCAGTACTTTACATTCAATGCACAATCTACTTATCAAAATTTTCAGAAGGGAATTCACTGTTTATACCCTCGACACAAAATCAACTTCTAAAAATGTGCAGGAGGGTATCCAGTACTTTACATTCATTGCACAATCTACTTATCAAAATTTTCAGAAGGGAATTCACTGTTTATACCCTCGACACAAAATCAACTTCTAAAAATGTGCAGGAGGGTATCCAGTGTTTTTACACTCGACGCACAATCTACTTCTCAAAATGTGCAGGAGGGTATTCAGTGTTTTTACACTCGATGTACAAAATACTTCTCAAGGTGTACAGAAGGGTATCCAGTGTATGTACACTCGATGCACAATCTACTTCTCAAAATGTGCAGGACGGAATCCAGTGTTTTTACACTCGATGCGCAATCTCCTTCTAAAAATGTGTAGTTGGGTATCCAGTGTTTTTACACTCGATGCACAATCTACCTCTCAAAATGTGCAGGAGGATATCCAGTGTTTTTACACTCGATGTACAAAATACTTCTCGAAATGTGCAGAAGTGCATCCACGTTTTACACTCGATGCTCAATCTACTTCTCAAGGTGTACAGAAGGGTATCCAGTGTTTTTACACTCGATGCAGAAGCTACTTCTCAATGTGTGCAGGACGGAATCAAGTGTTTTTACACTCTATGTACAAAATACTTCTCAAAATGTGCAGAAGTGCATCCACGTTTTACACTCGATGCTCAATCTAATTCTCAAGGTGTACAGAAGGGTATCCAGTGTTTTTACACTCGATGCACAATCTCCTTCTCAAAAGGTCCAAAAGGCTATCCATTGTTTTTATATCGTTGCATAATGTACTCCTCAAAGGAGTTATTGAAATGTCAATGATATATCTCTCACGTTTAATGGACAAACAGTCATTTAAACCAATGTGGATGTTACCCTTTATGGAATCTCTTTAAGTAAATGAAACATTACTGTGGTACAGATTAATTCGAAAATCGTTTCCTCATTGGCACTCTATATTTTCTGATAAATGTTTGAATTACAATAAAACATTAAATCATTGTTGCATAAGTTTTGTACTACAGCGATGTAATTAAAGTATCAATATTCCATTCGGCCTCCCTTAGCGTATGCTACATTTCTCCCCACCAAACTTGCGGATCTTCCTCCGCCTTTGGTTGACACTCCTCCTCGGTTGTCATCTGGGATGGGTGCTCGTCCACCGTCCCTTCTCTGGTCCTGAGCTGGCCTGCGTGCTTTCGCTTGGTACGTGCACCTGCCAGGACTTTGTACGAATGATGCCCCGTTCGCTCCTCCACCACGCCTGGCACCCAGCCCTTGCTCAGCTCAATCTTCACCCACTTCATTCCCCTTGGCAAACTCTCTCCCCTAGGACCTCTGGCCGTGGTAGTTTTTCTGCTTCCATATCTTTACCTCCATTTCCTCGATCGAGAGCAGTAGGGAGTCGCCTTCCTAGGAACATGAGGGATGGTGGCCTGCCAGTGGTCTTCTGCGGGGTGTTGCGGTAGGACAGGAGAACCTGTGCCATTGCAAGGTTTGGTGGCAACCCCTCCTGCCTACAGGCACAATTCCTGGACTTGAATGTCTGGATCATTCTCTCCACGAGCCCGTTGGTCTTTGAATGATAAGGAGCTCCGGTCACATGGAAGATATTGTTTGCAGAACAGAAATTCTTGAACATTGACGAGATCCACTGCGTCCCATTATCAGATACTATCTGTTTGGGTATACCGTACCTCGAGAACCATTGCCGCAATCGGTCAATTATAACTCCGGTGGTCATTCAGTTCATCACATCCACTTCAGCCCACTTGGAGTAAGCATCTATCCCTACCAGGCAATACTTGCCACCTCCGGGTTCTGCTATGTCCACGTGGAGTCGCTCCCAGGGTCCATTCGGTACATTCCAGGGATACAGAGCCACTTCACACTCGCTATGTCTGATAGCTTGGCATGGAATGCATCTTCTTACGTACTTCTCGATATCCTCATCGATTCCTGGCCACCAGACATAGTTACGGGATAGTGAGCGCATTGCAGTGATCCCGGGGTGACCCTCGTGTAACTGTTGAAGTACGGAGCTCCTCAGATCTTCAGGAACAAACAGTATTCCCAACCGAAGAATCCTCTCCTCCCAGAACCTTCTTCCAGTGTTAGTTCGTCCCTCTTGTTCCAAATCATCTTCACACCAGGTTTCATAGTTTCCTAATTTTTAGGTCAACCATGCTCCAGATAATCTAAGAGAAGCTTACAGACTGGTCCTTTCCATAAGATTTCTTAATGTCCCCAGCTGAAGAAATGAATGATGCTTTTTCCATCCTAATTGTCCTTAACAATCTTCCGCACTGCCACCAGCTTAGAAAGAGGTAGGTTGAACGCTAGGCACCAGGAAAGCCCAAACAGTAGGACGTCCTCATCCTCCAGGACTACCTACTACTAAGCAGATTTCCCAAGTGCAGGCATGTTGAACGTCTAATCTCATCTCACCATCTATTCTCTATTTATTAGTAATAATTCGATGAGTAGAACTTGAGGGTTTATGACGAAAATCGAGATGACGAGGTCCGTTCAACACTGTAAATATATATATATATATATATATATATATATATATATATATATATATATATACATATATCTGTTAACACTCGAGCAGCTTCAATTTTTGTTTGATCGCTACTTAACTCAATAACTCAAAAGTTTTATGTAAAACTAAAGATCAAGTTCGTTAATTGAGTGGGAGGAGGGTTTGGAGGAGGATTTTGGAAATTCTTAATATATCCGTTATTAGGCGTCTAGTTGAACAATTGTATAAAGCCAATCTTATTGCAAATGCAATGTCCAATACCTGTTGTTATGTACCTGTTTTCTCTATAGTGAATATTAAACGAGATATTACTCATGTATTTTTAACATTTAGCTGTTATATTATGAACCACTCCATTCAAAGGTTAAATTCCTAATATTGTTTGCATTGGTCTTTTAGCAGATTTCCCTTAAGGGAAAATCAGCTATTTAGGTCGTACTCATGACGTGATTTTCGAAAATTTTCTTCAAATGTCCATCGATCCAGGAGATGACGAAAATGAGGTCCGTTCAAAATTATTTATATATATATATATATATATATATATATATATATGTCTGTTAACGCTCTAGTGGTCGCAATTTTTGTTTGATCATTACGAAACTTGATATTTAACCGTTTTATTTAAAAGACTGATCAAATTCGTTAATGGCTGAAATCAGACCAGAGGGAGGTGAGGTTTAGAGAGGGGATTTTCGAAAATTAAAAATATCTCCGTTATTATGCATCGGATCGAAAAATTGTATAGTACCAATATTATTGCAAATTAAATTTACTATAAATATTGTTATATACATTTATTCTCTACCTTGAATATTATATTTGCATTTTTATGAAGTGTGTGGTCGGGTATAGTTCGGATTACGTTGGCCATCTTCGTCAATTCTCAGCTCAGGCGGAAGCTTCTTCTACCCTGTCGTTTTTAACCTTACCTTACCTTTGTTACTTTGTGACATTTATGCAAATACGTTCTGTTCATCCGCCACCCCCCCTTCTTCAGTTCTTGGACTACTAAAATTTGAGTTATTAAAATATAAATTATTCTTACAATTCAGAAGCCGTTTCCGTTGGGAATTTATTTTAATTAACTGAAAGATTTCTCATTATCTAATCACGGTGGTATTGTGTTACCAGTGTGCAGATTTCTCTATTGTAAAACTTCACGGGGGAAATCTGCTTAGTTTAAGCTGCCCCTGCGTAACGGACTTTATTACTTCGTGAGATACATAAATATTCTTTGCGTAATGACGTCATCAATCAAGATTTAACGTTCTTGTCTTTAAAATATTTATTTGACCTATACAGTACTCCATATTTAACCGTTTCAGTAGACACTAAAGATCACAAAAATATATGGCTACCAGGACACAAAAATATTGGACGAAGTAATGAAGTTGATGAACAAGCAAAATTAGCGACTCAGAAACATGACGTAGACTCAAATGAACTAACAATAGACGACTTAGTACATTCTGTAAAATCTAACGTACTACTAGACTGGGAACAAAAATGGCAACAAACAGACAATAAATTACGACAAATTAAATCTACAGTATTCACACGGACTAGTAAAAATTCAACTTATACACGGAGGGAAGAAGTGATTTTAACAAGGCTCCGCATTGGCCACTCTCTCCTTACTCATAGCTTTCTAATGAAAAAAAGAGAGCAGCCCAAATGCCATGTATGCAATTTGACTCTTACAATAAAACACATACTGACAGACTGCAAGAGACGAGATCATTTACAGATACCCCACGACCTACATGACTTACTCACTGAAGGTAGCCCATACATACCCACTATACTACAACATCTAAAAGACATTAACATATACTCAAAAATTTGAATATACAATACTCACAATTAATACTTGCATTTTAAAAGAGATTTTATAATTTTCTAATAAATGTATGCTGCGATTCTAGTCTTTTTTTGAATGTTTTGCCTGATAGCGCGCGCGCGTGTGTGTGTGTGTGTGTGTGTGTGTGTGTGTGTGTAGTGTGCGTGTGTGTGCTTGTATGTTTGCTGAGCTCTTTATAAACTCTTTGAATATATGTAAAGTAAATATTTCACCGTTTCTATTTGTCTAGCAAAAATGAAAGTTTTCCCCCTTCCCGCCATAATGCAATTCATGACTTACGTTGTTCAGTAACTCATATTGAGTATGCAACTCCGCTGATACGAGCTTTATATCTGATCTAAATCTCAATTATTTTAAATTCATTTTAGACACACATTCCATTTTATTCAACAATTTATATATTTTATTATATCTTGTTTAATATTTTTTGTTTTGGATTCTTTATTATGTTTGTCAATTTGTTGTGTTGGATTTCCATTTATTGTTTGATTTCTATTATTGTTCATTTTGTTTTATTTGTTTTGTGTTCCATTTCTGTTTTTGATCTATTTCTGTTTTTGTTTTCCATTTCTTCTTTTTTTGTTTCCCTTCTGTATTTTGTTTTTGTGTTCCATTTCTGTTTTTGTTTTCCATTTCTTCTTTTTTTGTTTCCCGTTTTAGTTTTATATTCCATTTCTGTATTTTGTTTTTGTGTTCCATTTCTGTTTTTGTTTTCCATTTCTTCTTTTTTTGTTTCCCGTTTTAGTTTTATATTCCATTTCTGTATTTTGTTTTTGTGTTCCATTTCTGTTTTTGTTTTTCCATTTTGTTTTTGTGTTCCATTTCTGGTTTTTGTTTTCCATTTTGTTTTTGATTTCCATATCTGTGTTTTGTTTTTCCATTTGGTACTGTGATCCATGTTTTTTTTTTTGTTGCGTTTCGTCTTTTTTTATACAGGTTTTTTTTCCCGAGCAACATCGCCAAAGCTGCGAAGCTCCAAATAAATAAATAAATAAAGATCACAATTTGTATTCACTGAAATCGAAGTTGGAACAAAGGTGGCACAGAAGGTGGGATTCCAGAATTCAAAATACATCGGTTTTTATGAGCGGGATTCTTGTAAAACTACTGCTGCTCTTCAATTGCTGTTCTATGCATTTATTTTCGTAACTCAAATATTAAGAGAGTTATTCGTACTTCTGGTTTTCAACCATCAGTACCCCTCCCCTTTCCAGCCCCTTCTCTTCAGGTTATTACATAGAAATAGAGAATGTTCGGAGAAAATGTGAAAATAAGCAGGCAACAAGCACGTGTTCATATTTTATTATAAACCAAAAAATAGATAACACATGGCTATATTATAGGATGGTGACTGTAACCATAACAGAGATGATATCAGTAATGTGTTTCACCAGTACGTGGGAAATCTGCTTAATTTTCCTAGGCCCCTGTGAGATGGACTTATTTTTTAATTATAGATAAAATCTTATTATTAACGTAGTGAAGATACAAATGAATTTCATTTGCATGCAGACATTTTTAAATGTATAAGCATCGTTCTCAATGTTAAAAGAAGTATTTTTACGTAACTAACTGAGGTATTTATGAGTCACGCTACTAACTTTTCAAAGGAAGAAACTAAAACGATTAAACAATTATTTCTCGGTAGTTTCTCTTTTTCTCTGTCCCATGAAGAGAGAACGACCGGCAGAGAGTGCAATTTGTTCTGGGAAAAAAAATTAAAAAAGAAAAGGAGCAAGAGTTTGTGTCCATTTGTCGAGGCAGCCATAAAAAGTTGTGGTAGAGCTGTTTCTATATTAAACCTGGAGTCCCACAGGGCCTGACCTACCCTCGCCCTTATGTACGTCCTTCGGCCCTCTCAAATACATTCTAATAATTATATATATATATATATATATATATATATATATATATATATATATCATAATTATTAATTTGGCGGTGTCCCTTCAAGTCTATTATAATTTTTTTTTATAGATTATATTTCGGGGTTCAGGTTAGCCCTGTGAGTTATAGCGTTGACCTTAATCTCACATGGTAAACCTAGAGTGGCGAGTACGATTTCCGCCTGGGCAGAGGAATTTATTTAGTGACGGAATTCATTAAATAAAATCCTTAGTCCCACCCTGGCTAGAATAGGGTGGTAACCTGTAGATAACCCGTCCCGATTAGCCTAAGTTGCGAAAAGTGGACGTTAATAAATAATAATAATTATATTTCACACAAAAGTCCATAACTCAGTTGCTGCTTAAACTGAGAGTATTTCCCACGATGAGGTATAGCATACTTGTGACCTCATATCACCTTATTGTCTATTTCTTTTTAAAAACTATTATGTCACGCAGGGGCTGCTTACAATAAGCAGATTTCCCTCTAGAAGCATAGCAATAGATAAATCTACATAATACTAACTCAAACTGTCCGCGAATAAAATGTGAATAAAAACGAAATAAAGAAACCTCTCGACGGGAAGCACCTGAAATTTGATCTAACAGGTCTGCTAACCACTCACCGGAAAGAAAAGTAATTACTGAAATATATCAGAATATAACATATTAATTTTATTTAAAACTATCTGCAATATCTAGTACTGTAATTATAATGAATCTACTAATTTTTTATCTTAATCAATGAAATTATATAGTCCAAGAATTTAAGACGGAGTGACCAGAACATATTTGCATATTGGTTTAACGTTATTATCTAGAAAATAAGAGATGTTTCTCTGTTAACGCACTAGTGGTCGCAATTATAGTTCGATCGTTACCAAACTCGATATTTAATCGTTTTATGTAAAAAAGAAAATCAAGTTCTTTAACGGCTGGAATCGAATGAGTGGGAGGGAGGGAGGAGTTTTGAAAACTCGAAATATCTCCGTTACTATTCGTCAGGTTGGAAAATTGTATAGAATGAATCTTATTGAAAATTAAATGTACTATAAATAATGCTATATAAATGTACTTCCTATCTTAAATATTAACCGAGATATTTGCATTTTTCTGTTTTCAGCTTCCAGTAAACCCCCACATCTACTAGTGTTACATAAACAATTCTCTTTTATATAATAAATCACATTATTCGAAGCTTAAAGACAAAATATTGTTCTCCAGAGACCTTTATTGTACGAGATAAATGAAAATATGTTCTGGTGACCACCCCCCTCCACCCCGTCTTAAATTTTTGGACTACTAGAATTTGATTGCATGAGATAAAAACTATTCTGATTCATTATAAATTACAGTAATATGATATAGTAAATGGTTTTAAGTAAAATTAATATGTTATAATCTGATATATTTCAGCAATTGTTTGTATTTCTTGGTGATCTCTTTGTAGATGGATCCCAGCTGCCCTACATTCATTTAACCCCTTTATAGCCAGAAACATAAATAAGTAGTACACCTTTGCTGGAAAATTATGCGGTAAGGTATAATACATTTTGGATGCAACCTCAATGACTCAAACCAGTTAATTGCAAAGCACATTGACCCTCTTTAGTTATTTACATGTTTAATTAAACTAGCTTGCTGTTTACAAGAAATGGGGCAAGAGATGTTCAAAATGAAGTCCGTTCAAAATTATATGTATTTGTCTGTTACAGCTCTAGGGGTTGCAATTTTTCTTTGATCGTAACCAAACTCTATATTTAATCGATTTATGTTGAAAGCAAGATCATGTTCGTAAATGGCTGAAATCAGACCAGTGGGAGGGAAGGTTTAGAGGAAATTTTCGAAAATGAGGGATATTCCCGCATGGTTCGTCGGATCGAAATCTAGTATAAAAAAAATCGTATAGCAAATTACAGTAGCTAATATTGTTATTTACATGTATTCTCTATTTGGAATAGTAATCGAGTATTTACATTTTTCTTGGTTGGTATTCAGGTTTCAAAAAATATGTTTTGAACAAAATTTATAGACCTTTTAATTTTCAATAAGATTAGTTTAATAAAATATTTCGAATTAAAATCTCTCTCTCTCTCTCTCTCTCTCTCTCTCTCTCTCTCTCTCTCTCTCTCAGATCTTGTGCACCTGCAATGATACCCACAATTATTATATCTGCGGCTGACTTTCAAGATGGCTCTTTTCGTAGCTGTGCTTTTACTTAATTAATTGAGGTATTTATGATATAAACAAATGCAAATACATGGAATAACTACTAAAAAGTCATGCTACTTAAATTATTTTTAATTAGGTATTGGAATTGATTGTGAAATTATTGAATGATACCCTTAATAATAAATTAGCATTTGTTATTACAGGAGAACATTAATTCACCAGTTCTAGTCAATTCAGCTTGATTTGAGACGTTGAACTCTATTATTGTCCTCGAATGTCATGAAGACCGGAAGGCTATTGAAGACATCACATTACAGGTCATCAAAAGTTAACGTGGGAATTGGGTGAATCATGAAAGGAAGAAGGAAGTATTACAAGGAAGTAGTGACTGAGTGGTTTCACATATTGTGGCCAGTGAGCCATATTAATATTGATATCAGTATAAGAAATATTGGTCAGCTGATTGCTTATCCTGCCGCCATCTCTGGTATAAATATATATACTGAAGTAATGGCAGAGCACAGCATTTAGTTGGCTAGTGATCCACCCGACGGTGGTAAGTACCTCTTGCTCTCTATATTCTACAAACTTTGACATTAATCTCATCTATCTGTGAAATGAAATGCATTTACTACAATGATATTGATAACATAAGACAGATCAAATAGTGTACAATTAGCAATTATTTAAAATATCATGGAATTACATTTCGCAATAATTTGTATCACAAATTCTAGAACTTTTAATTTACACACAGTATGGAATAATTGCACACCATTTTTATTAAAAGAAAGAGTTTTTAACTTTCTAAATGATATGTGTACTTATATCAAAGTTTAACACTCACCAGCAACAGGCATCTAATGAGTGCTATATGGAAGATGTGAGTTCAAAACGAACAAATAACTAAAAACAAGATGAATGTCAAAAGTAAAATAAATTAGCTTCAATATGCAATTTTAAACAGCTACAAGTGTTAATAACTTTTCACTATAGTTGAAGTACTATCATACTCATGTGCATAATGCCCACTGCATAGATTTGTGGGTTCGATTCCCCTGTGAGAATGGTATTCGTTTCGGTCAGGCATAATACTAGCTTAAGGGGGGAAAAAAAAGATATATTTTACATATATAACTATTTTACACATACACACACACACACATATATATATATATATATATATATATATATATATATATATATATATATATATATAAATGATATACAATTCAAAAAAGTTATTATTAAAATGCATTTATTCCAGACATTTACTGATATGAGAATGCTGAAGAATGTTTTGGCGTTCCTCCTGCTCTCTACCCTGCACCTGGTGAGTCCTCTAGATTTCTCTATTATTACTAGCCTAGCTTAACACATTGCCTGTCTTTAAGAATAGGAAGGGCAGATCTCATTCCCATATTCCATTACTATTTCCAATATCGTGTTTTTGATTCTTTCAATAGGTAGCAAGAAATATTTTTCTGTTGACGGAAAGCGTCTCCCATGTAAACATGCAGGTCTGCCAACCGCTCACCGGAAAGAAAAACAATAACTGAAACGTGTCATATTAAATGAACGTGAATATATCACATTAATTTTATTGAGAACTATTTACTATATCTAGTACTATAAATTATAATGAATCAGAACAATTTTCATCTCAATCTACCAAATTTTAGTAGTACAGGAATTGAAGACGGGGGGGGGGGTGTCACAAAGACCATATATACATCTATCTCGTATAATAAAGGTCCACGGAATCCAATATTTGGTATTTAACCTTGTAACAATGTCACCTATTATATAACAGAGTATTGTTTATGTAAAACTAGCAGAAGCGGAGGTGTACTGATGGCTGAAAACTAAAAAATGCAAATATCTCGGTTACTATTCAAGATAGAGGGCACTAATATCTGACAATATTTATACTACATTTGATTTGCAATAAGACTAATTCTATACATTTTTTCCATCCGACTTGAAGAACTGAGATAATTGTAATTATCAAACTTCTCCTTCTCTACCCCCCCCCTCTCCCTGGACTGATTTCAGCCATTAACGAACTCGATATATATATATATATATATATATATATATATATATATATATATTCGAACGGACCTCATTTACGTCAAGTACTAGGTAAATTTGTCTCATGAGTACGACCACAATAACTGATTTACCTTAAGAGAAATCTGCTATAACATTTATCTTTTGTGATTACTACAATGAAATATGGATTTGATGATATTCACAATTATAGTAATACTGTTCGGTGTCTCTGAGACTTTTCAAATAATAAGGAGTATTGTGAGAGGCCCCTTTGCCCCATTCGTAAATTGAGAGTTGACTGTATAGGGTGATAGAGTAGATTATACTTGTGATAAATACTGCTCAAAAATGATTAGGGATATTGGTTATTTTTTCTTATCCTATTAATTTTAATTAAATCGCCCTTAATTAAATTACTTTTTCATGGGAGAAAAAACAATAATTTCTAATGATTATTAATGATATTTTTAATTTAAAAAAACAAAAAACAAACAAAAATGCTAGATCCCATAAATACCACAAAACAGCCAATATCCCTATTCATTTTTGAGCAGTATATTAAAGTACTGTACAAGGGTCATGGGAAGATCCTATTTCAGAGACATTCATGATTAATTTGTTATGGGATATTACAATACTAGATAGGGTTGCTGATGGGACATCACTGCTTCTGATGGGACATCTCTGCATCTGATGGGACATCACTGCATCTGATGGAAGCGCCGCACCTTATATGCAAGGGAAATGCTTATAGTTGACTCGGGCCTTCATTTTATGAATGTGAATACTCACGCACTTTATTATATTCATAGTTCATTTCCTTCTTCCCTGAGCTCGATTGCCTGACGAGCCCTTTTTGCGCCTACTCGCACATTTCGGGGGCCTACGATGAGAATCTGTCTTTTTACTGTCTGCCGCACTCGGCTTCCATGTTGTTCTGGGTCTTCCTGCCCTTTCCTTCCGGTCCTCGTGGATGCGCTGGCAGCGAGGTCCCCAGTAGCCAGGGTAAGGATGAGTAGACGGTAGATTACGTCATCAAATGGCGCGTGCTGGATTCAGCGCTGGGTTCAATCTTCTGGGACACACATACATTTACTTAAGTACTTATAAATTTCGCAAATATCCTACATGTATTCATTAATTGGGATTTATCTCTTTTTCAGGCGCGCTTAGACGTACCAGATAGGACAATTGTGGCCCGGCAGATTATGCCCCAAAGTGCAGCTGCATACAGCGTTCTGCAATCGGAGTTGCCACGAGCCAGAAGAAGTCCGGGACTCAATGCTACAGAGGTCGGGAAGAGTCGTCCCAACTTGAAGTATATTATTGATGCCAGGAATGCAGATGGATTCACACCATTATATCTGGCAGTGACCAATGACCACGCAGACATTGCAGCTAGTTTCCTCCAAGCGGGAGCAGACTTGCAGCAGACATTCTTTGCAGAACACAGAAATCTTCTGCACGAGGCATCAAGAAAGGGAGCAGTAAACTCTATTCGCTGGCTGGTGAAGGCTGGTCTCAGCATCAATGCAACTGATGATAACAAATGGACGGCCCTTCATTATGCAGCAAATAGTGGACAACTGAATGCAACAAAGACGCTTATCGAACTGAAGTGTTGTATCGACTGCAAGAGTTCAGAAGGATACACAGCACTACGAAATGCTGTGGTGAATGACAACACTGCTATTGCTGATCTGCTCATAGAATCTGGAGCAGATGTTCAGCAGAAATTATACAGTAACCACAGTAATCTTCTCCACGAGGCATCTAGATTTGATGCAGTAAACTCTATCTATTGGCTGGTGGAGAAGAATCTCAGCATCAATGCTTCTGACAATGACAGACGGACACCGCTTCACTATGCTGCATATTTTGGAAGAATGACAGCAACGAAGATACTTATCGAACTGAAGAGTTGTATCGACTGCAGGAGTTCAGAAGGATACACGGCACTTCGAAATGCTCTAATAAATGACCACACTGCTGTTGCTGCTTTGCTCGTAGGATATGGGGCTGATGTGCAGCAGACATCAATCAATGGCCACAACCTGCTGCACGAGGCATCAGCTGCAGGTGCTGTGAACTCAATACATTGGCTGGTGAAGAAAGGACTCGACGTCAATGCTACTGATAATAGCAGATGGACACCTCTTCATTTTGCTGCATATAATGAAATGCCGAATGTAGCGCGTGCACTTATCCAACTGAAGTGCTGTATCGACTGCAAGACTTCACAAGGACTCACAGCACTACTTATTGCTCTGGCATATGACCACCCTACAACTGCTGCCTTGCTCGTGGAGTCTGGGGCGGAGTTGCTGCGGAGATTCTACGATGACCACAGAAACATGCTCCACGAGATATCTATATATGGTGCAGTAAATTCAATACATTGGCTGGTGAAGAAAGGGTTTAGCGTCAATGCAACTGACGATAACAAATTGACGCCTCTTCATTATGCAGTATATTTTGGAAAAATGAACGCAACAAAGGCACTTATTGACTTGAAGAGTTGCATCAACTGCAGAACTGCGATTGGTAAATCTCCCCTTGATATTGCTGAGATGAAACATTATCAAGATATTGCAGCCTTCCTTAAGTTGAAAGGTGCCACGAGCAACTAACAAGATTCGATATATAATCTGAGCTAAAGTTAGTGTTGTATATATTCTGAAGTGTTAGAGTTAAGTATCCATTTTGCTCTTCTATATAAAGAAGCATAACTCTTTTTATATGCATACTAAATAAAATATATCAAGGCAATCTTTCCTTATTTTATTCATCAGTTGGTACAAAAACAGATAATTATTTTCAATAGTTGTTCAATTACAGACTACACCCAGTAATTGTTACTGTCAAAAGGTAATCCTGATATACTCGTACATACATACTTTTATCCTCATCAATTTCTATTTGAAAAAGATATGTCAAGAAATGAATACTTTGTTTCAATATCGGTTCTGGAGGGGAAAAGCACTTGACGTCAGTTTTGAGCGTATAATATAGCATGTTTTTCCAATGAATTAGCCTAGCATCTGATGTAAGGTATATATGTATTTCTTTTTGCTACAAACATTTTGGTTGAGTTACAATAAACCGACTAATTCTGACATCAACTAATTAAGAATAATGAAACCTCAGGCATTTAGTCTACAGCTTCACTATATTATAACATGAAAACATATGTTTTACATACTTTTCATCATCTCTTTGGATACGAGTAAGTTGATTTTTTTTATTTTTGAACAACGCTATAAACTGTTAAATGAAATATTTAATATCATTGTATGTTTTGTGGTTGTTGGTCATGTGGGTTGAAATGAAGCTACATCAGCTTGTTTTCGGCAAAAATGTATTACCTTTCTCAAGGCTTGTAATACATATTTCACTCTTACTCTCCTTCGCTAATCAATTCCTTTAGCATTTGAATTTCAATTTTCAATCTTATACAACAATTTTTCATTCTGGAAATAATTTTAATATAATGTAATGGCTTTTGTCCTATAGTATTATATATATGTATATTATGTGTTGTTTTTTTTGGAGGTATGATCAATGTTGGTGAAGAAATCTTAGTTTACGCAGAGATTTTGAGAATTTTACTTTCTCTTCTTCAGGGCTGTAAAAATAAGGGTGCTACTTTATAATATATCACATTGTTGTTAAACTAGAGTGTAACAGGAGGTCTTTATGCTATTTCTACTTACCAAGACTAAAGATACTTATCCCTGGTCTGTTTACATTGAGCAGGCTCACTTACAATAGAGTATTTTTAATGGCGGATATGACGTACTTAAAACAGATGTCACCGTTCGGCTTTGTTCCACATCAAGGGAAAAGAAATTTTATTCATACATGGTTTGGAAGAAAGAACACTTTATATGATTATGAATTATATGGTCCATTACGTTATAAAAAAAAATACATGTATAAGAGACGGGAAATATAAAAAATATTGAAGACAGAGAAGCCTTACAGAACAAATAATTTTATTATTAGCATATCCACAGCAACGACGGGTATCAATCCTAAACAATGGGACGGGGAGTGTCAAAATATTGTTAAAAGTAAGGCCTTACCAAAAAAATACCGTCTTCATTCAGGGTCAAATGAATTCCCCGGGGAAGCCGGGTATCTGAGCTAGTATATATATATATATATATGGTGTTGTTGTTTTTTAGAGTTTTGGTCAGTGTCGGTGAAAAAATCTTAGCTCATTCCAATATTTCGAGAATATTTATTTTCTCTTCTTCCGGGCTAAAAAGTACAGGTACTACTTTATATATATATATATGTGTGTGTGTGTGTGTGGTGTGTTGTTCTTTTCGGAGTTTTGGTCAATGTCGGTGAAACTATAACAGCTGTAACATATTATAAGTTAATAGATATAACAACACTGGGACGGGGAGTGTCAACAATAAATAACACTATAACAACTGTAGCATATTATAACTTAATAGATGTAATACATCAAGAAGGTGGCTCTAATAAAAATATAACCACAAACAGCATTAATAACTGTAACATAATAGAATAATAATACTGTAGATACATAATAGAATAATAACCCTGTAGATACATAATAGAATAATAATAATAATAATGCAACATAAGAATAGCTTTAATATAGGCATAACAATGATTTTAGTAACACACAGGAATGGTTGTTATAAAATAATAAATATAAGAATAAAAATAGCAACATAAATACAACATGGAATAACTTTAACATAATTATAATTTATAATAACATGACAATGATTGTAATAGTGCATAGCAATAATTATTGTAAAGTAATATAAGTTGCAATAACATAGTGGTAAGTGGCAATAACATAGATTTAACAAAACATAGCAATAATTAAAATAGTGCATAGCAATAACCATTGTAAAATAATATAAGAACCACAGTACAACAATTATAATATAGTTTAACAAACAAATACACCATACTATAAATATATAAAACATACAAAAGGCTGTGACCCTGCTATGTAAACAAAACAAGGAAGGTTACTATAACCCTAGTCATAGTGCAATAAGAATGTATAATAGTCTATAAATATATTTAGTCTTGGTAAGTAACAATAAGAAAAAACACCCTTTTATAACAATGTATAACAACAATGTGCAATATTATAATGTAGTACATGTAATTTTTACAGCCCTGAGGAAGAGAAAATAAAGATTCTCGAAATATCGGCATAAACTAAGATTCATTTCACCAACATTGACCAAAACTCCGAAAAGAACAACACACCACATATAAATACAACCTGGTCGAAAACATCAGCGCAATTATATATATATATATATATATATATATATATATATATATATATATATATATATATATATATATATATATATATATATATATATATATATATATATATATACAGTATGGACCCGATTAACCGAGGTTCGATTAACCGAGGTCCCGATTAACCGAGGTGCCAAACATTTAAAAAAAAAAAAAAAAAAAAAAATGTAAAAAAAAAAAAAGCAGGTGCGGTAACCTTTAGAAGTGATTATGAACCTTTTTGAAACCCTAGGCCGGATGGAGGTGTTCAGCAAGCGGTTTATTGAAAAGGAAGCTCTAAGACAGTCGTTAATTGCCTTCTGAGAAATACATCTCTAGCACCACGTCCAACCCTCCTTCCCCTGTTCCGGGAATATTGTATTTACATCTCTACTTGTCACAACCCGGCTAAAAAACGTAAAAGAGTGGTTATTTCGCTTGAAAAAAAATTAGAAACAATTCATCGCTTGGACAAAGGCGAGTCTTTAAAAAAAGTTGCTCAGGATTATGGTGTCGGTGACTGGAGGAGGAATAGGAAGCAAATTGAAAACTATGTTTATCAAAGTGCATCCAAGGAGGCTTCTACATTGAAGAAGTCATCGTGTGAGCTTTTAGAAGAAGCCCTTTTACTGTGGTTTTGCCAGGCAAGAGAGCAAGGATTCCCGGTAAGTGGTCCAATAATTCAAGAGAAAGCATTGTCTCTTAATTTAAAATTAAATTCGCCTATAGAGAAATTTGAGGCGAGTAAAGGTTTGCAAAGTCGTTTTAAAAACAGACACGCGGCATAAGAGCACTCGCCATTTCCGTGGAAAAACTTTCAGCAGACACGGAATCTGCGACCAGATTTATTAGTAATAGTTTTTCTTTATTAGTAAAGTCCCATAATCTATGCGCAGACCCGAATTTATAATGCTGATGAGACCGGTTTGTGGTATAAAGTGTTGTCCCAAAAAACTCTAGAGACGAATATGGACGAAACCCATGGATCAAGGAGTAATTTCGGCATTTACAAAAAGAAGCTCTAATGAACTACAATGTTATTAGATAACGATAAAGGGCTAATAGAACAACTAAAAAAGATTACAATTAAAGATGTCATTTACATGGCAGCTAATTCCTGGGATTCAGTACCCAACACCACATTAAATAAAGCCTGGAAAAACTTATGGCCTGAAGTTACCTATAGTAGTCAGCCAAATGAAGAGCCACCAACAAATCTGGAGTTGTGCTCTTTGTTAAAAGATCTTAACTCCCAAGATGTAATGGACTTCGAAGTTACGGATTGGGTCAATGAAGAATCATTAAAAAGATCAGCAGTCCTAACGGAAGAGGAAATCATTAATGAAATAATGAAAACAACTAACGAAGAAGAGCTTGAAGGAGACGAGGTATCTATCCCCACGAAAGTAAGCCATGAGGAGGGTTTCAACCTACTTGACAGGTCACTACTCTATTTAGAAGGCAGAGGTGATGTGCCTTCATATGAACTGATGATGTTAAGGAAGTGGAGAGACACTGTAGCTGCTGATAGAAGCAGTTGTTTAAAACAAACAACAATAAATGATTTTTTTAAATCAAAATAGTTTTCCGATTTTCCATTATTTTTTTTTTTTTTTTGTGTCCGATGTTATTTTATACTACATATGCATGTATGTACATACATTCTACTTCTATTATTAATTTATGATTAAAAAATGTAAATATGAATATAATTATTAAACTTATAGGTAGGTACTAGTTTTTATTCTAAAAACCTTACATTTTCAGCTGGTATTAGTAGGTTCCGATTAACCGAGAATTTCGATTAACCGAGGTAACAGCGGTCCCGATCGACTCGGTTAATCGGGTCCCTACTGTATATATATTTTGCACATTGTTATTAGAGTGTAATAGATAGTGTTTGTGTTAATTCTACTTACCAAAACTAAAGATATTTAAAAATCATTGTACATCACTGTAGTTCCTTTGTTTACACTAAGAGTGCTGAGCATAACCTCAAGTTTGTTATAAATGGTTTGGTCACTGCCTTATGTTTTGTATTACTACAGTAAATTGGCTTTTGTTTGTTGAACTATGTTATAACTATTGACATGTGTTATTATAATTATTGTTATATTATTTTTTTTATTAAAGCTGTTTTTATGTAGTAATAAAATTGATATGATATTGATATTTCACTATGTTACATTTGTTATTGCTGTATTTTATCACAATTGTTGTAGTTTGTTAAAGCTATTACAATGTTATTGTTATTTTATTATGTTACAATTAATTATTGTTGTGTTTTGTTTAAATAATAAATTGTATTATTGTTGTAGGTATTTATGATATAAGCAAATACAGATACATTAAATATATACTAAAAAGTGTCGCTATTTAAATTGTTTATAATTAGGTATTAAAATTGAATGTGAAATTATTGAATGATATCCTTAATAATAAATTTGCATTTATTATTCCGGGAGAACATGAATTCGCCATTTCTAGTCAGTTCAGGTTGGTTTGAGTCGTTGAACTATATTGTCGACCTCAAATGTCATGAGTCCGGCGGTCCATTGAAGACATCGCAATACAGGTCCTCAAAAGTTAACCTGGGTGAATCATATGACCGAAAGGAAAAGGAAATATTTCAAGGAAGTAGTGAGTGAGTGGTTTCATATATTGTGGCCAGTGAGCCATATTAATATTCATATCAGTATATTGGTATAGTTCGCACAGGATTATCAGTAAGGCAGTGCTACAAGGAAATATTGGTCAGCTGATTGCTTATCCTGCCGCCATCAGTGGTATAAATATATATACTGGAGTAATGGCAGAGCACAGCATTTAGTTGGCCAGTGATCCACCCGACGGGTAAGTACCTCTGGCTCTCTATATTCTACAAACTTTGACATTAATCTCATCTATCTGTGAAGTGAAATGGATTAACTACCACTGTGGATGTTGATAACATAAGACAGATCAAATAGTGTACAATTAGTAATTATTTAAAATATCATGGAAGTACATTTCGTAATATTTTGTATTATTAATTTTATATGACAAATTCTTGAATGTTTAATTTACAGACAGTGTTGGAATAAATGCTCTACCATATTTTTAAAATTTGTCTTTATTAAAAAAAAGAAGCTTTTAATTTTGCTAATAATTTGTGTACTTGTATCAAAGTTTAACACTCTCTAGCACCAGGTATCTGATGAGTGCTGTAAGGAAATTGTGATTTCAAAACAAATAAAAAACTAAAAACAAGATGAATGTCAAAACTAAAATGAATTAGCTTCAATATGCAATTTTAACGATCTACAAGTGTCAATACCTTTTCACTATAGTTGAAGTGCTATCATACACATGTGCATAATATCCACTGCACAGGGTAGTGGGTTCGATTCCCCTGTGAGAATGGCATTCATTTTGTGACGTGTGGAGGGGAATAAGTTGCTAGCTACTGAATAACCCACTCATTCTAGCTTAAGGCGAATAAGAGATATGTTTTACATATATAACTATTTTACACACGCACAAAACACACACACACACACACACACACACATATATATATATATATATATATAAACTATATATAATTTAAAACACCTTATTATTAAAATGGATTCATTTCAGATATTAACTGACATGACAATGCTGAAAAATGTTTTGGCGTTCCTCGTGCTCTCTACCCTGCACCTGGTGAGTCCTCTAGATTTCTCTATTATTAATAGCCTAACATAACACATTGCCTGTCTCTGAAAAAAAGGAAGGGCAGATCTCCATCCGATATTCAGTTACTTTAATTTCCAATATCTTGTTAGTGGTTCTTTATGTATGAGGAGAAGAAGGGCAAAAGATTAAATACGGCTGAGGGGCTGCATATAAGGCTGGACAGACAGGCGAATGGAAATCGGAATATTAATAAGAAGGAGGAGGCGGTAAGGCTGCGACATGTCGGTGACGGGGCCCTGTCTTCTCTACGGGGGCAGAGGTTCAGTCGCCCGGCAGTCGTGGTCCAGGAAACGCACTTTAATCAGGTACCTCCTTCATCTTCTCTCTATTATTAGTATGGGGTTTTTGCTTATTTTTTAGATGTTTCTTACAGTTCCTCTGGGTAGTTTTTTCCGAGGTTCTCACCCACTGTACACAGATGTAAATCTGAAATTTAGGTAGTTTTTAGTTTTTAATTTTATTTATAGTTTTTGACATATGCTTACCGTTGTTTGTTTTTATTATTTGACTTGTTATTAAATTTTTTGATTGTTTTGGCTTTAATTTATAGTAGTTGACTAGGATTAGATTTTATATTTTTATTAGTTGACTAGTTTTAAGAATTAACATTGTTTTTACTATTTATATTGTGTTTGTTTGTTTTTGTTTTTTATGACTGTTGTCTATTTTGCTTTTTGGCTATGCTGTGAATGTTAAATTAACTCGAGGTTTGTGTTTGTGAGCAGGCACTGAGGATGAAGCATTGACTCCGAAAGTGCACTCTGCATTATATTAATAAAAAACTGTAGAGGACTTGGCCTTCTTATTGATCCTGATAAATAATTTCCTTTGCCCAGGTGATAATCGAACTCGCCACTCTTAATTTACCACATGAGATTAAGGTCAACGCTTTATCTCACTTGGCTAACCTGAGCCCCTTGAAAACTATTTACTACTTCTAGTAATATAATTTATAAGGAAACAGAACAATTTTCATCTCAATCAACCAAATTATTGTAGTCTAAGAATTTAAGTCGGGAGGGGGGGGGGTCACAAGAACATATTTGAATCTATCTCGTATAATAAAGATCTACGGAAACCAATATTTGGTATTTAAGGTTAGGATAATGTCATTTATTATATAACGGAGTATTTTTTATGTAACTCTAGTAGAAAAGGGGGTTTACTGAAGGCTGAAAACTTAAAAATGCAAATATCTCGGTTGATATTGATTATATTGATACAGAATACATTTATATAGCAATATGTATACTACATTTAATTTGCAATCAAAATAATTTTATTATTTTTTTCGATCCGACTTATAGTAACTGGGATATTTCGAATTTTGAAAATTCTCCCCCAGTAACACTTCCACCCCTCTGGGTTGATTAACGATCTCAACTTTTCTTCTTCCATAAAACGACTAAATATCGAGTTCAAGAACTGGTAACAGAAAAATATATATGTATGTTTATATATATATATATATATATATATATATATATATATATATACACATGAGAAAATTGCGTCGTGAGTACGACCTGTATAGCTGATAAACCTTAAGAGAAAACTGCTAAAACATTTATCTTTTGTGATTACTACAGTGAAATATGGATTTGATCATATTCACATTCTATAATTTAAAGCCACAAACCCGTATTCTACCTTAATTATTCGGCCAGAACCGCTCGGTGGATTTTCGAGATCCGGGTACCGTTTTGTTCGTCATGGTCGCTTTTTGCTTTGAAAAGTTGTCGGATTCGTGGTAGCTCCCACTCCCGGCGAGATAAGCCCCTCCGAAATTTTTTATTCCCAACCTCCCCCGCGACGCCTTAAATTCGCTATTTCTCTGCCCGTTCCGAGTATCGCTTTACCGATCGGGGGAAAAACTCTCGGGTACATACCCTTTCGTTCGACGCCTCAAACGCGAATAATCGCCGACTCCCGTCCCGACAATGGCGATCAAACTCGAAAGTATACTTTTTCTTGCGACCCCCGAAACTCCCGTTCTATCGCCTCATTTTTTATTTTCAAAGCGTCATTTTTCAGCTCGAGCTTACGCTCTACGTAGCCACCAAGGCGATTTCCCGTACCGCACTCCGCCGCCCTGTACGGACCCTCCAAAATCGACTCTCCTAAAACTCCTCTCTTTCCGCCGCTCTCCCTCCTCTCCCGTTGGGCCTAAGCCCACGCCGATTTCGGCCTCTTCTACGGATATCGCTTCGCTACCGACGCCCAAAGACCACCTCGGTCTCCGGTCGAAGGGCGAAGGGCGAGGTTAATGGAAATGTAATGAAATGTTAATATGTTTATCTAATGTATGTCATTAGAGTTTAAGTATGTCGTCTAAATAAAGCTGCTTGTAGCAGCGAGAGGTTTTTCACTTTCAGACACGTTTTTATTATCAAAATTTATTTTAAGCTAATTGAATATCAAATTGTTTTATTTTCTTCATTTATAGTTATGTATTTGCATTATTTTTTTTTTATTTATTTTTTTTATCTCAGACCCAGCATATCTGAATAGGAAGGTGTTAAGGCGGTGTAACCCACCGGGGGTGAGAATGATAATTCCCCTTCTACTGAAGTTGGTTCCATTTTAAGGGAGGTGGTAAATTGAACGGGGTATAATGGAACTCACAAGGGTGGGTGACCCGGTAGCTGGTGATACCGGGTGGGTTGTAATGGATAGGAAGAAAACGAAATAAGAAAGGATAGGGATACATGGAGAGGAGGTACGAAGAGAAAGAAGAAGGACGGCCGCTACAGCCAGAAAATAAAACTAGGAAGCCGTTTGTATGTTGTTAAAGGGGGTAAGGGGAGCCCAAACTATCTGCTAACCTAAACTTACCTAAGAAAAACTAAGATAAAATAACCTAACTATACTACAGGGCTATACTGGTATGTGGGACATGGGGGTTAGCCCTGTTTGTAGTTTATTGTCCGGACCTCGGGCACTATGAGGGAGGGTGTCAGCAGAGGGTGAGATCGACTAGGGGCTCATCGTGACCACCCTGTCGCCATCTCACCGGCTGCTGAGGAGGGGGTATGGAGCGGTATAGGGGGTTGTCAATATAATGGAGGGAATCAAAAAATTTAATATGTCTGCGGGAGATGGTGTGGGAAATGGGTTCAAGGGAGAGGGTATCATGGATTGTGCGGTTATTAGCTCGTTGTAGGGATGTGTGCCGGACTATTCCATTTTGAAATTGCTGGAGGGTTTCAAGGGAGTATTTGGTGAGGTACCTGAGGACGGGGGAGCCATAGAGGAGAGCGGGCTGAATGACGCCTTTTAGGATGTGTAGTTTGAGGCGGAGGCTGAGGACTGGGGAGAGGAGAAGGTGGTTGAGGGAAGTGAATTAGTTACGTAAATATTCTGTCCGTTTGCGTACGTGAGTAGAGAAGGTCAGGTGTTTGACAAGGATGATTCCTGAGTACGTTATGGAGCGGGAGACGGGGATGTCAACGTTGTCCAGTCTGAAAGTGTTAGGAATAGGGGTGCGTTTGTGATATGAGAACACTAGGACATCTGTCTTCCTAGGGTTCACATGGATGTTTATGGAGCGCAGGTCGTCGGATATTGGCTGGCATGCAGATTTGCATTATTATTGTTGATTTTTTTGACTTATTTCAATTATTAGTCTAGAACTATTAGTTTTGTAAAGACGTGTAATGCACATCCAACCAGATAATCAAATAACTAAAACGACTTCTTTCCTTCTCTTATTTTTCCTTTTCATTTCATAACTTTCAATGTTTATTATTTGCAAAACCTTTTAATTTCTTATTTCACTTTGTTATAACTTTACTTATGTTTTCTTATGGTAATTGTTGCCATTTAAATAGTCTTTTCCTACTTCCCCTTTTTACAAAAGTAAATTAAACGGTTTATTGTAATGGATATTTTTATAGATAATGTACTTGGTTACGATTTCATATGTAAATTTAATTATACAATTTCAATCAATTTTTATCTCTTATTATTAAGGTTTTCGTGAATATAGTCATTCATTTTTCGTCAGGTAAATAATGGAACTTTTTTAATCTTCTTTCTTCTTGAATGACACGAAAAAAATTATTTCCCAACCGAATGGGGATCATTTCTTTCAGATGAACTTTACAGATGTAACGATAATAATTACGAATCTGGAAAATACATGTATAATTAAAATTTTGAAATCACGAAGGTGAATCCCGAATCGATTTACGGCGATCGCGAAGGGATCACTTTACCATTTGTAGCGCTGCCGACGGCAGCGCTTTTTTAAGTGGGTGACGATGGCGTAAGCTAGTTCATAATTATAGTCATACTTTAACCAAACTACTTTTAAATTTCGCAAATAAGCCATATGTAGTCATAAATTGTGATTTTTCTCTATTTTTCCAGGCGCGCTTAGACGTACCAAGCAGAACCATTCTGGCCAGGCGCAACACATCACCATACAGGTTAAACACCATCAAGGAATGGAAGGGCTTAGACGAAGAAGCGGCTTTAATGAAGAGATTGAAGAGTAATCAGCCAGAATCTGAAGCAGAGTTCACAGATCTATTGTCCGAGAAAGAGGAAAACAGGGGCAAGAAGCAGCAGATTATGCCCCAAAGTGCAGCTGCATACAGCGTTCTGCAATCGGAGTTGCCCCGAGCCAGAAGAAGTCCGGGACTCAATGCTACAGAGGTCGGGAAGAGTCGTCCCAACTTGAATTATATTATTGATGCCAGGAATGCAGAAGGATTCACACCATTATATCTGGCAGTGACCAATGACCACGCAGACATTGCAGCTAGTTTCCTCCAAGCGGGAGCAGACTTGCAGCAGACATTCTTTGCAGAACACAGAAATCTTCTGCACGAGGCATCAAGAAAGGGAGCAGTAAACTCTATTCGCTGGCTGTTGAAGGCTGGTCTCAGCATCAATGCAACTGATGATAACAAATGGACGGCCCTTCATTATGCAGCAAATAGTGGACAACTGAATGCAACAAAGACGCTTATCGAACTGAAGTGTTGTATCGACTGCAAGAGTTCTGAAGGATACACTGCACTACGAAATGCTGTGGTGAATGACAACACTGCTATTGCTGATCTGCTCATAGAATCTGGAGCAGATGTTCAGCAGAAATTATACAGTAACCACAGTAATCTTCTCCACGAGGCATCTAGATTTGATGCAGTAAACTCTATCTATTGGCTGGTGGAGAGGAATCTCAGCATCAATGCTACTGATGATAACAAATGGACGCCTCTTCATTATGCTGCATATTTTGGAAGAATGATTGCTACGCAGACACTTATCCACCTGAAGTGTTGTATCGACTGCAAGAGTTCAGAAGGATACACAGCACTACGAAATGCGGTGGTGAATGACAACACTGCTATTGCTGATCTGCTCATAGAATCTGGAGCAGATGTTCAGCAGAAATTATACAGTAACCACAGTAATCTTCTCCACGAGGCATCTAGATTTGATGCAGTAAACTCTATCTATTGGCTGGTGGAAAAGAATCTCAGCATCGATGCTACTGATGATAACAAATGGACGCCTCTTCATTATGCTGCATATTTTGGAAGAATGATTGCTACGCAGACACTTATCCACCTGAAGTGTTGTATCGACTGCAAGACTTCAAAAGGACTCACAGCACTACGTATTGCTCTAGCATATGACCACACTACAACTGCTGCTCTGCTAGTAGAGTCTGGGGCAGATTTGCTGCAGACATTCCACGATGACCACCGAAACCTGCTCCACGAGGCATCTATATTTGGTGCAGTAAATTCAATACATTGGCTGGTGAAGAAAGGGTTTAGCGTCAATGCAACTGACGATAACAAATTTACTCCTCTACATTATGCAGCATATTTTGGAAAAATGAATGCAACAAAGACACTTATTGACTTGAAGAGTTGCATTACCTGCAGAGCAGCGTATGATAAATCTCCCCTTGATATTGCTGAGATGAAACATCATCAAGATATTGCAGCCTTCCTTTAGTTAGAAGGTGCCACAGGCAACTAACTAGATAAGATACATAATTTGAGATGAAGTTATTGATTTGTATATCCTGTAGTATGAGTGAAAAAATATTCATGTAGCTGTGGAGGAGCATTCCTCTTTTTACATCCATAGCAAATAAAATATATCAAGACAATCTTTTCTTAATTTATTCATTAAACCTTTTTTTTCCAGTGAGGTCGGCAGTTGTGACTATGTTATATTTATATTTGGTCCCGGCAGTCGGACACAGAGATGCACTGGAGACAGGGAATAAAGGAGGCCAAAGAGGTAGGGCTCGTGTTTGTTTCCCGAATCAGTCCTGGGCTTTGCCTATCTCTTTGTAAATGGATCCCAGCTGCCCTACATTCCCATTACCCCTTTCTAGCCAAAAACATAAATAAAGGCAAGTACAAATTTACTGGAAAATTATGCGATAAGGTGTAATACATTTTGGATGCTAAGCAACCTCAGTGACTCAAACCAGTTAATTACAAGGCACTTTGACCCTCTTTAGGTATTTATATGTTTAATTAAACTAGCTCTTGACAAGAAGTGGGGCTCTTTCGAATAAAGTGTATAACGTATAAAGTTAAATATGGATTTACGGATATCATGATATATTTTTTATTACTATATTCTTCATTCCTTAAGATGCATCTATTATTTATTTATTTTTAATATTACAAATGTGCATATTTAAAAATATCAATCGTTTAAATTGTTTTTTAGATATATTCTTGCGAAAAATGTGTATAGGCGTATATATATGTTAATCGATATGAAATCGTTATATGTTAAAACAAAGATCAATTTCATTAATGGCTAAAATCGGACATGTGAGAGGCAGGGTTTAGAGGGGGTATTTTTGAAAAAACGAAATATCTCTGTTACTACACGTCGGGTCGAAATCTTGTACAGAACATTCCTATTGCAAATTAAATGTACTATAAGTATTGTTATATACATTTATTCTCTATCTTGAATAGTAACCAAGATATTTGCATTTTTCATCCCAAATATCTCGGTTGATATTCGTGTTTCGAAAAATATGAATAGAACACCATTTATAGATCTATTGATTTTCAATAACATTGGTATAATAAAATGATTTTATTCGACATATAGCAAGTGAGGTACTTCGAGTTTTCGAAATTCCCCTCTAAACCCCGATTTTAATTGTAAACGAACTTAATCTCCCCAGGGAGCAGACCCTCCCCCTCAGCTGCATCATACCGGACACATCTCAGAAGAACGTGAGCAGCTGTTGAAGGAGCACAATTGGCTCCTTTTATTTTTAAATTTATAAAGATATGCGGTGTAATTTCCATGGCCTGATAGCAACATAGTGGTCCAATGATCAGGCTCTAGCCAGTCCTTGGTTAATCTTGCCTGCACGGTTTTGAAAAACAGTTTTTTATTTGATGCTTTTTCAGTCGTGCTCCATCGGATCTCCCATTGATTCTCCACTCAGCTCTTGGCTCCTGCCTTCACGAGGCCGATGAAGTTATATTCTTCTCTTCGGATATTTAGTCCTTCCACCATTTCCATCGGTGTTGAGGCTGGTAGGGACCATCCTTTCATTTTCCTCAGCTCTATTGCTTTGGCCTTGAATACATCAAGCGTAGCAACGCCTGCTATAACATTGACCGCCTCATACGATATAGTCCTGTACACTTTTATGGTGCGTATTACGAGAGTTCTCTGCATCCTATTCATGAACTCATAGTGCCCTCTTTTCAGTAGTGGTCCCCAGGCTGCTGCGAGGTATGTGGCTATGCTGACGATACACGATTTATACAACGTGAGTAAAGTTACAAACCGTATCCTGAATGTCGCTCCTACCATGCTCTGCAGAATATTCATCATCTTACTAGCCTTCAACAGTATGGAGTCAATGGTTGGATCAATATTTTTGTATTGTCCAAAGCTGACTCCCAGATACGTTACCACATGTAGGAACTTATCCCACTGGTCTTCTATCTTGATCTTGGAGGATGGGCATGGTCGTACTTCCCCTTCATAATCAGGCCACGCGTTTTCTCAGGGGTCACTCTGACCTTGACCCTCCAGAATGATATCGATAGCCGATTCAGGCTGTTTCTGTACTGATGCCCTTGAGCTGCCCTTCACCACTACCACGAGGTCCTCCACGTACGCGCTTGCAGTAATCCCCGATGCCTCCAGGAGCTTCAGGAGACCGTCAATTTGCCTGGTTTGCTTTGCTTATCTTTTTGCCTGGTTCTGCGATGAAAGCTGAAAGGTCGCTTCGGATTATATTAGCTCCCCTCCTTATTTTTTTAAGACCTTTCTCGTCTTCTTCTCTCAGCCGTTTGCCATCTTGGTCTCCGTTGACCCTCTCCATCTCCCTCCCCCCTCTCCCTCTCTCTGTCTGTCTCTCTCTCTCTCTCTCTCTCTCTCTCTCTCTCTCTCTCGCTCTCTCTCTCTCACTTTGTCTCTCTCCTTCGAGGTAAATCCCTACCTCGTCTGTGACAGGACTAGTTGCAGCAGAGCCTCACACCCGTGGCATCATAGCTACTCTTGAGACTCACCTTTACATACAAATACATTAAATAAATACTAAAAACTAATGCTACTTAAATTATATATAATTAGGATTTAAATTGTATGTGAAATTATTGAATGGTATCCTTAATAATAAATTTGCATTTATTATTACGGGAGAACATGAATTCACCAGTTCTAGTCAGTTCAGGTTGATTTGAGTAGTTGAACCCTATTGTTGACCTCGAATATCATGAGTCCGGCGGTCTATTGAAGACATCCCATTACAGGTCCTCAAAATTTAACCTGGGAATTGGGTGAATCATATGACCGTAAGGAAGAAGGAAATATTTCAAGGAAGTAGTGACTGAGTGGTTTCATATCAGTATATTGGTATAGTTCCCACAGCATTATCAGTAAGGCAGTGCTACAAGGAAATATTGGTCAGCTGATTGCTTATCCTGCCGCCATCACTGGTATAAATATATATACTGGAGTAATGGCAGAGCACAGCATTTAGTTGGCTAGTGATCCACCCGACGGGTAAGTACCTCTGGCTCGCTATATTTTACAAACTTTGACATTAATCTCATCTATCTGTGAAATGAAATGGACTGGATCAAATAATTTAAAAATTCATAATTATTTAAAACTTCATGGAATTACATTTCGCAATATATTACTAATTCTTGAATGTTTAATTTACACACAGTTTTGGAATAATTGCTCTACCATTTTTTAAAAAATCAAATCAAATAACAAGCTGCCCCCATTATGAGGGTACCCGTTTGGGTCAGCCTCCTAATCAGCCCACCAGGGTATATAGGTAAAATAAAAAATTATTGTTTTTAAATGTTTTATATATATGCTTACATTTTTTTTGTACGGGATTGACTTTGATTTAAATGAATTTTGAGCTGGTGAGTGACTAGTTGAGGACAGCTTATGTTGAGCTTTATTTTATTTTGTACAAGTGATTGTTAATGATTCTGATGCTTTTCTTTGAAACTGATGTCGACATTTGGCATATTTCTTCAGTATTCAGTCCATATTCTTGGAGTGAGTCGGCCGTTTTTTTGTTTGTTTTTTTTAGATTACTCCTCTTGCCCTAAACAGCAATTCGTCGACGTTCCAATTTTGAACTTGTTATTTTTCTTTTATATACCTACAGCAAGGTTCGTAATTCTTTTTAATCTCTAAATCAACCTCAATTGCTTGTGACTTTCCTGTTTCAAACCTTACTGTAGGATCTAGTATATGTCCTGATTTGGTCTTCTTATTAATTATGATGTCGGCACGTCTCTGAGAGCCATCTTCTGACAAGCAACTAACCTCTTGAAATTTTTCCCAGTCTGGGTGATTTTTTTTGATGAGTGTTGCTATTTCAGAGCGGACTTCGTGATGACGTGAATTGCGCAACAGCTCTCCCCACTGGCAAGAACCAAGGACATGAGGGAGGGTTTCATACTCCCTGCAATGTCTGCAGCGGGTTGTTCCTAGATTCTTACCAGGGATTGAGCGTACTGGCACTAAATTTACGTTCACCTTTACACCTTTTGTCCACTCAGAACAGGATAGGCCCTTTTTGTTTAACATCCAGGAATTACTTGGCTTCCATTCACTGAATGTTTCAACTCCTTTTCCTTTTGCAGGGAGAGACGACCATTCGATGAATGACTTGATGCGCAAATCTTTCCTTAACTGTCGCACATTATAATTTTCTTTCACTGTTGTCAGATTCAAACTTTTGTGGCATGTCCTTATTTCTTGGTTAAAATCTCGATTCTTGAACATACGTATTGCCGTCATTCTGAAGCGTAATGCACATATTTATGTGTTGCAAGAATGCTTCCCATTGTGCTTTGAATAGCCCCAAACCTCTAACATTTCTTGCAGAGTAGCTGTATTATCTGCAAATCCACAGCAGGTTAAATTAGGCAAATCATTCACGAGTTTGTATCCATATTCGGTTGATATTTCGTTTTCAGCCAACTCTTGTAAAACAAAATCTATTCTTAGATTGAAGAGCAAAGATGATAATGGCGCCCTTAAGCCACTCCTTTCATTACTTGAATTAAATCACTCTTGTTTCCTTTTGGCCCTGATATATAGATTTTGTTTTCCGTAAGCAGAGTGCCGATCAATTTCCTAATGTTCATTGGAATTGGAAACGTTTCTAAGGTTTTCTTTATATGTTTGTGTCCATTACTGTCGAAAGCTTTTGTAACATCTAGATAAACAATACAGCAGTCCTCTTTCTTCATTTTAGCTCGTTGAATGCAGGCATTGATTATTGATGAGTTTATAAAAGCTCCTGGACGTGCAACAAACCCTCTTTGATGAGAAGACAGTTCAACATATTGCTTTGTTTTCTTGTCAATTGCTCGTTCAATAATTCTTCTTAGGGTACTATAAATAGTTATGGGGCGATAATTTGAAACAACATTTTTTTCCCCAGACTTATATATTAGGATAGTTCTTCCTTTTGTGAATAGCGAAGGAACTACATTCCATTTCAGCATGTAATTAGCTATGTATGTTATTGTTCTATAGCATCCAGAGTCTCTTATTGTTCTAACAAAAATACCATCAGGCCCTGGGACAGAATCTACTGTTATATCCTTTGCTGCAATTTCAATATCTTAGCCACTAAGAATAATATCTTCATTAGTTTCTGTTCTGTTTATAGTTGTCAAGTTGGCAGTCTTTTTCGTCTCCAATTACTTTTTTAAAGAAATCATAACTTGTGTTGGCATTAATATGACACATAGCATTTTCTTTCGAGTCATTAAATATTTGTTGTTCTACTTTTTTTCGTCGATAATAGTAGTAATGCTGAACCAATTCGTATTTATAACGATTTTTGCGACGTTCTGACTCTTTTTTACTCCTTTTTATTGGATTATTTGTTCTATAATAAGTGAAGCCACCTAGATTCCCATTTGTATTTTTTCGGGCTTTAAAAAATTTCGTGGCTGGATGAATTGGAGCCTTGCTACACATTTGCTCAGAGCGAAGGAAGCCAACAAAATCCAAGATTGTCGAGTTCAGTAGCTCGTCGTTTCTTTCGGCCAATAGAAGTTTTTGGAAGCATTTTACCACATATGCTACATTCGAAAGGTGCCGCTTCTCCGATTGTGCCTGTTCCATGACTGCGTGAAAAGTGTCGTTTCAGACCTCGTTTTGCCAGTATCTTCTTACATAGTTCACATTGAACGATATTACTGTTAGCATCTTCTTGATTTGATATTTGTTCCTCGTCGTTCTGTAATGTAGTCATAGAGAACCACTTACTTTATTACTGAGCTTTATTGAACAAATAATTGAATCAGTAGCTAAAGAGGCATCATCTTTCTTAGCTGATGTGAAGCACTTACTTTTCCTTCCCTTCTAATTAGCGTTTTTCGTAAGAAATTCCAAGAGCAATATTTTTTCGCTTCCAACGTTCTTAAAGCCAGCTGGGGATTTTTTATTTATTAATTTATATTCATATATAAATTAAAAATGTATACAATTAATAAATATTAATTAAATTTTTATTTATAAAAAAGTAGTTTCCAATTATCTGAATGATTTGTGTACATGTATCAAAGTTTAACAGTCTCCAGCAACAGGTATTTGATGAGTGCTATAAGGAAGCTGTGATTTCAAAACAAATAAAAACCTAAAAACAAGATTAATGTCAAACGTAAAATAAATCAGCTTCAATATGCAATTTTAACAATCTACAAGTGTCAATACCTTTTCACTATAATCGAAGAACTATCATACAAGTCTGTGTAATGTCCACTGCATAGATTTGTGAGTTCGATTCCCTTCTGAGAATGGTATTCATTTTGTGACGGGGGGGATAAGTTGCTAGCTACTTAATTACCCAGTCATACTAGCTTAAATGAATAAAAGATATATTTTACACACACACATATATAAATTATATATAATTTAAAAAAAGCTACTATTAAAATGCATTTATTCCAGATATTTACTGACATGACAATGTTGAAGAATGTTTTGGCGTTCATCGTGCTCTCTACCCTGCACCTGGTGAGTCCCCTCTATTAATACTAGCCTAGCTTAACACATTGCCTGTCACTGAAAATAGGAAGGGCCCCATCTCCATCAGGTATTCCATTATATTATTTTCCAATATCGTGATTGTGATTCTTTATGAATATCGATTGGCTTGTAGCGGCGAGGTACTCGCGAATGAATAACCTTGACTGCTAGTCATAATTTCCATATGTTCGCGAGTATCTCGTTGCTATACGTTGCTATAGAGAAGTCCGTATAACTTAGTGAGTCTCCTATCAGCATTCGAATAGTGAACGACGTTTTAGGTTATAGTGCGTGTTTATAAACTGGGAAATACCGGAGTCCAAAGTGCGGCCGTGAATGGACCTATTTGTTAATAACTTTTTCATATTTTATTTTATTGTTTTAATATATGTGATATAGTTAAATCTGGCCTTGACTTCTTCTTTACGTTTCGCATCGCCCCTCCACAGGCTTCTGATACCTGTCGGAGGAGACCGTCGTCACTGTCTGATGGTCGAGTACAGCTGTCAACCGCTTTCGAAGCGATGGCACCATCTTCAAGCCCGTCAAAACGTTTTACTGAGTTAGATGTCCGTATATTCAGTAGGTTTTATGCGTCTGGTAATCGTATTAGTTTGTTTACGTTTTTGTCCAGGTCTGTTTACTTACCTCTAGATCTGTCAAACGAAGGGTTTAGCTAGTGTACAGGTAAATTGTTTTCTTGCGATGGGTCGCTGTCCTCATCCGAGTTGGGTTGTTTACGTTTCTAGTGTTGTTTTTTTGTGTGTTGTTCTGGTATAGTTTGCTAATGTGTAGATACAGGTATAACATGATATGTGTACAATTGTTCGTATACATCAAAGATGATCCCACATAATTAAATAGAATCTTGGTCTACGTATATCGTCGCTTCGTCTGTTGATACTCCTGCGAGTTTCGGTCAGTTGGCTTTTTCTGATTGTTATTCCGTTCAAGTAATTGCAATGGTCTTAATATCGTGTATGAGCTAGTGTTGAGGTGTCCGTTGATAATGTCTCTGTTGAATGTTTGTAGTTTGTAAATCTCCATGTTCTCGAGTATGTCCAATTTTCGTTCTTTCGTTTGTCTGTGTAGAAGTTTCATATTGTCGGATATACTTGTAGGTTCGTGGCAGTGGTCTTTCAAATGGTTGGCGAAGTTATAGCCTCCTTTGTTTAGAATGAATGTGCGTATGTGTTCGGTATATCGCGTTTTCAGTCTCCTCCCCAGTTTGCCCAATGTACGTGTTGTTGCAACTGTACATGATTTTATATACTCCGTGATTGGTTCTGCTGGGGTGTCACGTTTAGCGTTACTGGTTAGTTTCTTGAGTATTTGTCAATCGTGTGTCGTTTGTAACCGTTGTTGGAGGCCATCTCGTATATTGTCGTAGTTGTTTCTTGAGAGTGTCAGTGTATTCAGTCATGTGTAGCATGTGTCGTGTATGGTGTGTATAGTTGTATATGTGGCTGTGGCTTTTCTGTATACTCCGTATTCCAGGCTGTCAGTTTTCTGGTAATTGTGAGATCGAGGAAGTTTAGTGTTTTCCGTCTCCATGGTGTAACGCACGTTGGGGTGGATCTCGTTGAGGTCTGTTACTATCTCGTTGATGTTGCCTGTTTAGGTGATGCAAAAGGTGTCATCTACGAATTTGAAGTATCTTGTAATGTGGTGCTTGTTCATGAGTTTCTGTATGTGCGTATCTTCGATGTGCTGAATGTATATCTCCGTTAGTATAGATGAGGTAGGATTTCCATTCCAAGTCCGTCTGTCGGGATGTATATCTCGTTGTTGAAGCGAAAATATTTCTGTTTGAGCACTGTCTTCGTCAGGTCAGCGATTTCCCTGATGTAGTCATCATCATATAAGTCGCTGAGTCTTGTAGTCAGTATGTCGACGGTTTCTTGCACTAGTATAGATGGGTATAGGTCTTTGATGTCGAATGAATCTGGTCTGGTTCGTTCTGTGATGCGTACACCTGCGAGTGTGTTCACAAGTTCTGTAGTATTCTTGATTGTGTATGAGTTGCGTAGGTGCACTGTGTCCCTGAGTATAGATGTGATGTGTTTTGCCAGTCTATATGCGGGCACTGGTCTGTAGTTGACTACTGGTCTCATGGGTACGTTAGCTTTGTGAATCTCGGGTTGAGCTCTCATTATCGGCAGTCCGGGATTCATGTTCAAGTATTTGTACTGTTGGTTGCCTATCGTGTTAGTGCTGCGTTGCAGTGCGTCACGTACTTTTTTTCTGGTAGATGTCTGTTGGGTCTGTCATTTGTCGAATGCAGGTGGTTTCCTCAATGAACTGGTTGCTTTTGTCGACGTAATCTTGTGTGGTCACGATTACTGTTGCATTGCCTTTGTCAGTTTAAGTTACTTTGTGTTTGTTTGTCCGTATTAAACTTTATATTCCATTTATACTTCTGTCGACATTATTAATAATTAAATTAGCATTATGCGCTACCCTCTCTATATATTTTGTTTTATTTATTTAGTTTTAGGACACTTTCATGACCAGAAGGTTAAATTCGAGAAGTGCAGTCATTGATACGGGTCGTCCAAGTTAGCAAAAAAACATATATTTATCGCGATTACTACAATGAAATATGCATTTGATCATATTCATATTCATAATTATAGTCATAAATTAACTAAACTACTAGTAAATTTCACAAATATGCCTTATGTCATAAATTGTGATTTATCTCTATTTTTCCAGGCGCGCTTAGATGTACCAGATAGGACCACTCTGGCCAGGCACTACACATCACCATACAGGTTAAACACCATTAAGGAATGGAAGGCCTTAGACGAAGAAGCGGCTTTAGTGAAGATATGGAAGAGTAATCAGCCAGAATCTGAAGCAGAGTTCACAGATCTATTGTCCGAGGAAGAGGAAAACTGGGACAAGAAGCAGCAGATTATGCCCCAAAGTGCAGCTGCATACAGCGTTCTGCAATCGGAGTTGCCCCGAGCCAGAAGAAGTCCGGGACTCAATGCTACAGAGGTCGGGAAGAGTCGTCCCAACTTGAAGTATATTATTGATGCCAGGAATGCAGAAGGATTCACACCATTATATCTGGCAGTGACCAATGACCACGCAGACATTGCAGCTAGTTTCCTCCAAGCGGGAGCAGACTTGCAGCAGACATTCTTTGCAGAACACAGAAATCTTCTGCACGAGGCATCAAGAAAGGGAGCAGTAAACTCTATTCGCTGGCTGGTGAAGGCTGGTCTCAGCATCAATGCAACTGATGATAACAAATGGACGGCCCTTCACTATGCTGCAAATAGTGGACAACTGAATGCAACAAAGACGCTTATCGAACTGAAGTGTTGTATCGACTGCAAGAGTTCTGAAGGATACACAGCACTACGAAATGCTGTGGTGAATGACAACACTGCTATTGCTGATCTGCTCATAGAATCTGGAGCAGATGTTCAGCAGAAATTATACAGTAACCACAGTAATCTTCTCCACGAGGCATCTAGATTTGATGCAGTAAACTCTATATATTGGCTGGTGGGGAAGAATCTCAGTATCAATGCTACTGATGATAACAAATGGACACCTCTTCACTATGCTGCATATTTTGGTAGAATGACTGCTACGCAGACATTAATCCATCTGAAGTGTTGTATCGACTGCTGGAGTTCAGAAGGATACACGGCACTTCGAAATGCACTGGTGAATGACTTCATCACAATAGCTGCTCGGCTCATAGAATCAGGTGCAGATGTACAGCAGACAATGTACGATAACCACATAAACATGCTCCACGAGTCATCTAGATTTGGTGCAGTCAACTCAATACATTGGTTGGCGAAGAAAGGGTTTAACGTCAATGCAACTGACAATGAAAAATGGACACCTCTTCACTATGCTGCGTATTATGGAAGAGTGAATGCAACTAAGGCTCTTATAGATTTAAAATCTTGCATTGACTGCAAGACTTCTATAGGATTCACAGCGTTACGAAATGCTGTATGGAACGACCACACTGATATTGCTGATCTGCTAGTAGAATTCGGGGCTGATGTCCAGGAGACATTAACCGAAGACCACAGAAATCTGCTCCACACGGCTTCAGGTGAAGGAGCTGTAAACGCTATATATTGGCTACTGTCCAGAGGACACCACGTCAATGCTACTGACGATAGCAGATTTACACCTCTTCACTATGCTGCGTTTTATGGAAGACTGAAAGCAACGAAGGCACTTTTAGATTTAAAGTCTTGCATTGACTGCAAGAGTTCTATAGGATTCACAGCGTTACGATATGCTGTAAGGAAAGACCACACTGATATTGTTGATCTGCTATTAAAGTCCGGGGCTGATGTCCAGGAGAGATTAATTGAATACCACAGAAATCTGCTCCACGAGGCATCAGGTGAAGGTGCTGTAAACTCTATACATTGGCTGGTGGAGAAGAATCTCAGCATCAATGCTACTGACAATGACAGACAGACGCCTCTTCACTATGCTGCATATTTTGGAAGAATGACAGCAACGAAGATACTTATCCAACTGAAATGTTGTATCGACTGCAGGAGTTCAAAAGGGTACACCGCACTACGAAATGCTCTAATAAATGACCACACTGATGTTGCTGCTTTGCTCGTGGAGTCTGGGGCAGATTTGCTGCAGACATTCTACGATGACCACAGAAACATGCTCCACGAGGCATCTATATATGGATCAGTAAATTCAATACATTGGCTGGTGAAGAAAGGGTTTAGCGTCAATGCTACTGACGATAACAAAATTACGCCTCTTCATTATGCAGCATATTTTGGAAAAATGAACGCAATAAAGACACTTATCCACTTGAAAAGTTGTATCAACTGCAGAACTGCGTATGGTCAATCTCCCCTTGACATAGCTGAGATGAAACATCATCAAGATATTGCAGCCTTCCTTCAGTTGGAAGGTGCCACAAGAAACTAACTAGATATGATACATAATCTGAGATGAAGTGAGTGACGTGTATAACCTGAAGAGTGATTGTAAAATATTCATGTTGCAGTGAAGAAGCTTTCCTCTCTTTATATGCATAGCAGATAAAATATATCAAGACAATATTTTCTTACTTTATTCATCTGCTGCTACAAGAACATATAATTATTTTCAACATTTGTTCTATTACAGGCTACACCCGTTAATTGTTCCTGTCAACAGGTAATCCTGACTTCCACGATACCGAACAAGGTAGTGAAGAGATAGGACCAGTGGCTTCCTGACATCTGTCATGAGAACGCCAAATCACGTGGTTATCCATCACATTGAAACTCCAAGAGCCGCCTGTCACCAACCTCCGGTAAGGTTCAATGCCACCAAGGAAGAGTTCCACCAACAACCAGGGATACCCGCTCATCAGACAGCTCATAAGCCACTCTTCTTTACATTGTTCAGAAGAACTGATGGACCAGGTGTAGTTGGCCCCTCAATGCCGAAGTTATCCCTGATCGGTATTCCGTGCCCCTCTAACAGGAGTTTTATCACGGATAAGTTCATTAAAAAAGTTTTTTTTTTTTCATTTCTGGATTTCAAAATGGCATTTTGCTATACTCCGGTGACAGAAGAAGAGTTTGCTCAGACTTTTTGTCTCTTCGAGCTCGTCCGAATGTGGTTCGTCTAGTGCTTCCTCTAGTTCGCATTGACGACATTTTCATCAACTCCATAGACGAATGAGAGCATCTAGGGAATGTTTTCCTAAGGCTAGATGAGCGTCTGGTTACAATTGGCTTCGACATGAGGTTTTTTCCCAGCCGGAGGTAGATTTACTTCATCACCACACTTCCGCCCAAGATAACTGCTTTCTGATGTCCAACTTCTATCTGTTGAACTTCAGACCCCCTTTAACAGATTTTTGGCTGGAGCAAGGAAGTATGACAAGACTCCCATCCTGGACATTTAAAAAGCTCAAGGTTGCAATCAAGATAGCAGTGGCCAAAGGACTCCCAATGACCAACGCAGAGCCCATCTTGGTTTGGAATCCATCCATCACAGTACAGAGATCTGCCTTGTAGCAGCAGCCATCTTCCTGAATAAGACCACACTACTAGGAATCGAACCACTTCTACACCATCGAAAATCGTCTGGCCCGGCATAGTTGATTTGGCATTTCTGTAAGACGTTTCTGTCAGAGTTGGGCAAAATTGTATGTACAATTACAAATTGAAAATTATAACTATCTTAGTTGAAATATAGTTACAATTACAACTACTAATGTAATTAGTTATTTTTAATTGGCAACCACATTTTTCAACTAAATTAATTGTAATTGAAATTTCACAACTACAGTTAGTAGTTGAGAAGTTTCCAAAACAACTACAGTTTGTAATTTTAACTGTAGTTGTAGTCGCAACTGCACTTGCAGATACTTTAAAAAACTGAGTGAATCACAGACTGAAGTAGTTAAGGCTGTTAAGAAATAACTACGTCCAATGTCTTTATATTCAAAAATTTATTACATCGCATATACTATATTATTATAATAACTAAATATAATTTTAATGCAAATAAATGAAAACTAACGAAAATAATATGTAAATTCTTTTTTTATATTTTCTCCAGCCAAATGAAATTAAATAATACTTTTAAACTTTAAAATTTAATAAAATTAGCCATTAAAATTACTATGAACTCAGAATTTTTGTCAGGCAGGCTATTTGATTTCGGGAGGTTTGCCATCGCGGCAAAAGAAAATAATCTCTATACTCTTCTGCTCCAAAAAATAAGGAGTTCTCTTTCTTACTATCACTTTCAATGACACTTATTGTAATTTGTTTCAAAAACCTGTTGGTCGCCGAGGAATGGTGACAATATAGAAGACAGACTGGAGTGCCCTGCGCGAGAGTGGCAAGAGGCGATCTCCGGAGCAAGAGAGTGCTGAACGTCCACCTTCAGTTCTTCTGACATATTCTGTCACCAATTGAACATGGCTCGGGGAGGGAGAGGGAGAGGGAGAGGGAGAGAGAGAGAGAGAGAGAGAGAGAGAGAGAGAGAGAGAGAGAGAGAGAGAGAGAGAGAGAGAGAGAGAGAGAGAGAGAGAGAGAGAGAGAGAGAGAGAGAGAGAGAGAGAGAGAGAGAGAGAGAGAGAGAGAGAGAGAGTGTGAGGGAGAGAGAGAGAGAGAGAGAGAGAGAGAGGGAGGGAGAGAGAGAGAGAGAGAGAGCGTGTGAGAGAGAGAGTGGAGGGGAGAGAGAGAGAGAGAGAGAGAGAGAGAGAGAGAGAGAGAGAGAGAGAGAGAGAGAGAGAGAGAGAGAGAGAGAGAGATAGAGAGAGAGAGAGAGAGAGAGAGAGATAGAGAGAGAGAGAGAGAGAGAGAGAGAGAGAGAGAGAGAGAGAGAGAGTGAGAGCGAGAGAGAGTGAGAGAGAGAGAGAGAGAGAGAGAGATAGAGAGAGAGAGAGAGAGAGTGAGAGAGAGAGAGAGAGAGAGAGAGAGAGAGAGAGAGAGAGAGAGAGAGAGCGTGTGTGAGGGAGAGGGAGAGAGAGAGTTAGAAGGGGGGGGGGTGTCGGTTGAGGCCAAACGGCTAGGTACCTCTACATCCGTTTCCTCCCTGTCAGAGGCGCAACCAAACATGTTGCATACTTTCCAAAATCAAACAGCCCCCATTCCTGAGCGAATCTATTAAATAGATTGGGCTCTCCGGTGTTCCACTTTTCCTCGTAATCCAATCCATTCAGCTTTTTCTTCTCATGAACAATCTTTCCGCCAACAATCAACATCACCAGATGTGACACGTGGATTATAAGTCTCCATTCTTTTTCAATAGACGTACTTTTTTTCTCCGCCAGAATCAGAGAAAATGGCTTGATGTATGACAAAACGATCGTTTGATTGCCAATAATGTTGCGAAATATGCATCCATTGTTCCACTTGAGGGGTTTTTATGCACCATAAATACAAATACACTTCAGATTGAAGTAGGGCTGTAATCCTACCAATCAGCTGACGAGTTGGAGCCTCGAACCTGCTAGAGCTGGCGGAGGGTTATGACAAACTCAGCCAGTTTGCTCGGCAGTTCAATTTAGTTGAGAAACAACGATTTGAACAGTGATTCGAGTGATCGTCTCGAGAGTTATTTGCTGTGTAATAAGTACGTGAAGGTAACCCCGTATGTTGTGGTTAGTTCTGAAAATTAGATTACAAAGTTTGTAGATAAAAGCAGCAATGGTCAAATAAATTGTGTACTGATAAAACAGTTAATGTTTGTGTATTTTATTTTGCAATCAACGGAACCCTTATAATGAAGGCTTATTATTTTTGAAATAAAAATTAACACATTGAAGTACTTACACGATAAGAAGATGTAGTTGAGCCTACTACAATCATGGCAGAAGTCCTTGACATTCGAGGAGTCAGCTCACCGGCGTAAACGAGCATCGGAGGAAGCATGCCTCCAATACTAATGACAACAAGTACAATAATTATGGACGGTAAGTCCAATTATAGTAACTAAAACCTAGCTAAATCAAGAAACAATTACATATACAAATACTTAAGATGTTATATAACTACATAAAGCAAACGTCTTTCGCCATTAACGGGAAATCCTGATTTTCACAGAAAAGAGACGTACGAAAATGTGCATGAGGGTATCCAGTGTTATACACTCGATGCACAATTTACTTCTCAAAATATGCAGAAGTGCATCCAGTGCTTTTACACTCGACGCACAATCGCATTTGAGATATTTGGCTCTATAGTTAGGCGTTGATTATGCCGAGTGAGTTTGTTAGTGCTCTTTTGAAACTGAATCAGCTGTGTTTGGGTCGAGCAGATAAATACTGGCCAGCGGTTTAACATCTGTTGCCACTCAACTACTGTGTGTAGCTACTCGCGAGTCCTTTGTGGTTCACCGCCTCGACTCCAGTTTGCGGTTCCATCTGGATGGACGCAGGGCACCACAGGCACATCACATTTAGTAGCAGGTTGTTAACTTGGAACAAGCCAACCTAAAGCCATTAGATATTGTGCATTACCTCGTACCTTGCCAAATCTCACGCTCTGTTTATGTATCTTTCATAGGGAGTGTCATTTTATTGTTCAGAAGGAGTTCCCTATAAATAAATAAAATTTGAATCCAAATAATAAAGATTGTTGTATTTTCATTAATATTAAATGAAAAAAATTTTAACATACATTGGCTCACAATGAAAATGATGCAAACCAACATTTATATTTCTGTTGCTAGTTACTCTCAATTTATTTAAATTTAAATGTTAATGCACTTGAGGGTATAATGTTTTTTTGTCGTACATTAAATTTATACTGCCATTTCAACTCAACAACATTTGTACAAAAAGACAAAAAAATCTGGACTAAAACTCGTAGGGATTGAAGGTCACAGTGAAAAAGATGCAAAGTTCATTTCTGTTTAGAAAATAAGTATTCTTGAATTGTTGGATACATGGGTTTACTAATCTTATAATCCCTTTTCATTCTTTTAATGAAAACAAAAACAAACAATATGAATACAAGTAATCAGTCTTGTTTGAGCTTTTGTTTGAAATGGGTGCGCATACAACTATTCAAGAACGAAAAATAGTGATTAACAATTACAAAATGGGCAAAACACAACGAGAAATCGCCTCTATTATTAATAGCAGTTAAGCGACCGTCCAATATTATTGAACGTTTTAAAAAGAAGAACAGAATAATAAATAAACCTAGGGTGAGTGCAAAAAAAAGTTTTACTGGTAATAATGAACGTTGTTGGATTTTGCGCCAAATTAAAATTAATCCAAAATTAAGTTCTCCAAAGTTGGCTACATTAGTTAAAACACATTTGAATAACGCTGTATGTACTGAAACCATTCGAAGGGTCTTAGGAAAAAACCAATACAATGGTAGAGTTGCAAGGCGAAAACCTTATATTAACGACAAAAATAATAAGATACGAATTAATTTTGCTAAGGATTATTTAAATAAAGACATGGAATTCTGGAAAACTGTTTTGTTTTCAGATGAGTCCAAATTTAATTTGTTTGGCTCTGATGGAAGATCTTTTGTCTGGAGAAAGGCAAATGAAGAGCTCCAAGAAAAAAATCTTCGCCCGACCATAAAACATAGGGGTGGTCACGTAATGGTTTGGGGGTGTATGGCTGCTTCGGGGGTAGGAAACCTTCACTTTATTGAAGGTATAATGGACAAACATTTATATTGTGACATCCTAAAAAAAATCTCAAAGAAAGTGCAACCAAGCTTGGAATACTAAATAATTTTGCATTTTATGCTGATAACGATCCTAAGCATTCATCTTATCTCGCAAGAGAATGGTGTTTATATAACTGCCCCAAAACTATAAAAACACCCCCTCCCCCAATCACCAGACCTCAACGTCATAGAAAATTTATGGAGTAAACTAGAATCAGAAGTGAGGAAACATGAGATATCAAACAGAGAAGATCTCAAAAAGGCACTTCAAGAAGAATGGAAGAAGATAAGTCCATCTTACACAGAAAAACTTGTCCAATCCATGCCTAATCGTTTGAAAGAGGTAATAAAAAATAAAGGCTTACCTACAAAATACTAAAATTTATAATATTTTTTTGATGTTTTTAATTTTGCATCATTTTCATTGTGACCTCAGAAGAATTTTGCATTATTTTCATTGTGACCTCAGAAGTGTACATTGTTTTACAAAGTTTTGATTTAATTTTATGATTTCATTTCAAATAAATGTTTAACTATCGAATATTCTAGCCCAATATTAGTACTTTATTTTTGTAAACAAAGATTGTTGCAAATTAATTTTGGCTTGGTATAAAATAGTTTTTTTTTTAAGCAAATCCCTTGCATCATTTTGACTGTGACCCACTGTAACTTCAAAATGATGAACACAGAAACATAAAAAAGAATTACGGTCCGTCAAGGTTGGAGTGTAAAGTGAGAGGTTATTGAGAGGCTTTCATGCTGGCCAAATTGGAGCAGAAAACAAAAGCTTGAAATGAGGTTGTCTTAGTGGCCGATATCTCCGTAAAATAAAGGGCTTTTATATACGATACCGACTCTAGTAGTCTTCTTTTTAGTTGATCCTGCTTCTTTTCAGTTGTGCTGTTTTGATGAACTGGAGTCGGTGCCCGTCTGTTGTAGTTCACAGAAATAATCAGCTAAAAACAACAAAAACGTGGCTTCTCTAGCACGACACTAGCCACTGACTGTCTAAACTTTGTTTTATAAGAGTTAGGTTACGTGGTAACCAGGGGCAACGCGACATAGCTGCTACATGTCTATAATGAATGTAAAAAATACTCCCTTTCTATAAACCTGTTTACTCCTATTTAAGCTCATTCGTATTGACTGGGAAAGTTAAAAAGTCCGTCACGCAGGTGTTGCGTTAGTTAATGGGATTTCCCACGTGCGTCACGTATTTCAATTTTGAAAACGTAAAAGTTCAATGAGAACAATATTTTGGATTTAGGCTTCATATAAAGTTCTTAGTAATGAATGTAACAGCTTATTGTTAATGACATGAGTAGGAATGGGGGTTTACTGAAGGCCGAAAACTTAAAAATTCAAATATCTCCGTTAATAATCGAGATAGTGAAAAAATGTACATAACAACATTTGTAGAAGATTATATTTGTGATAAGATTGGTTCTATTTAATTTTTCGATCCGACGCATAATACTGGAGATATTAAGAATGTTCAGAACTGCCCCCTCAGTCACAGGATTTCAGCCATTAACGAACTTGATCTTTAGTATTGCTTAGGTTTTAGTAAGTTTGGTAACGATCAAACAAAAATTGCGACCGCTAGAGCGTTAATATATATATATATATATATATATATATATATATATATATATATATATATATATATATATATATATATAATAACATTTGAGCAATTTTTTCAAAAATGAGTACGGCCTCAATTGCTGATTTTCCACATGGGAAATTATGCTAGAAGACTTTCATTCGACTATCATATACATACGTACATTTGTAATATTTAATTTTGTAAAATTATATTCTACCATGTTTAATAATAAACAAGGCCATTGTAGCCTTTTTGGATTTCAGGCATTTACGAACTTCATATTTAGTTCTGCATGTGTTTTATTATCGAGTTTAGTAATGAACAAATGGTTTACTGATGGGTCTTAAACGAGAAGGCAGTAACAGAGGGATTAGAAGCTTTAAACTGAGATTGAACAGCCTTATTGGCCAGATAGGGTTTTCGTGATGAGAGTATGCTGATTTCCAGAATCCAACACTGCTTTGACTGGAAGGTCGTGTTTAGTTTCCTGGGTTGAAGCCTGCAAAGTAACTGGAAGTACAACAGATATTTTAGAGATATTTGGAGAGGAGACAAACCCAATAACGCTTTCCTGATCTCGTGCCCTGGAGCAGTGCGTAGTATTGGCATGGCTGCTATTGGGTTCATTGAAGGAGCTTTGCTGATCCTGTCCAGTTGACTTGCATTGGGAAAGAGTGCGATCAGTATTCATACAATTCGAACACCCTTTCCAGCCGTGCACAACCCAATAAGGTCCTGAAGAGACGCCTCGTGGAACTTACTACAATAAGGCAGTGCATGCGTTCTACTACAAAAGGGGCATGGTTCCACGCGCTTCTTGGAATTTCCTTCGGCAGTATTTGAAGGTGGAGTTTTGCCCCTTCCTTGGGATGTCCTTACTCTATTTCTGTTCTGAGTAGCTGATTCAAAGTGAGCCCTTCCTGTCGAACGGACACTGTTATCAGGGACAGTACTGTGGAGTGCATTAGAGCTGTGCCGGACATATTGCTCATGTTTCCCTGAGGCATTGATGAATTGAATTGAAACTTTGGTTTATTCCCGCAAGACGATGGGTCTTTAGCGAGTTTTAAAGCTGTCATCCTCTTTGTAATAAAGTCAATAACTTCCTTGGCTGTGGGAAACTCTTCAATCGCAGATCTAGTTGTTTCAAATAGCTGCCTATCATCTTCATTAAGTGCACGCAACGCTAAGAGGGATAGAATGAATCCCTCGGGCCTATCAAGTTTCATCCTTTAGAAGTTTTCGATACTTTCAGCAACCGTTGCTAGAAATTCTCCATAGCGTTTTTCTTCATCCTTTATGCCTTTCACAGATGAACCAAGGATCCTTTGAATGTAAAGCTTTGCTAATACTCGAGGCTTATCGTAAGTATATAGTAATCTCAGCCAAGCTAATTGATATGATTCCTTTTCAACCGGGAACCTTGAAATTATGGAGGCTGCTTCTCCTGTAACAGCACCTAGCAAGTAATGCAACCCTTCCAATATCACTCAAACTGGGTTCATTGTGGACAATGGATTCAAAGCTAATAAGTCCTCAGAGAATTTGGGAATGGAGATTTTTGGAAGGCTGCTTCTTCCCAATATACTGGTGTTCGAAGCCCGTGGCAGACCCGTACCTTCTACAGGAAGCATCGATGGTTGTTGGAGACGATTGATGGTTGCTAATGAAATTTCAGCTTGTCAAATTTCATGACGGACATCATCGTAAACATTCATTCATTCGTCTGAGGGGAATTTATCGTCCTTAATGGTACTCCGTAAGTTGGATCGTTCATCCCAAACCGTTAGAAACTCTTTCAAGTAACCATCAGCTTCCTCTATCGTCGACTCTAGCATAATCTCTAGGTTGTCTGAAGTTAGAGCAGATTTTCCAAGACCTATGAGTTCCAAACGAGAAATGCCGATTTTAATAAGGCGCAGCTTCATTTCAAGGTTGGGAGCTGACTTCACGTTTTCCGTGTTGATATAATTAGATTCAATTATAAACAACAGCAGCTGAGAGCGGCGGAGGAGAACAAGTGCGAAGAAACGGAGGTACAAATAATGGCAGGGAAACTAATGAAAGAATTATTAGAAACGAAGAACTTGCCACCAAAATTATATCACCAATGGTGGAGAATAACAATTAGGAAATTCACATAAAAAAAATGCGACACGCAGGGGCTGCATAAACTAAGCAGATTTTCCTCGTGAAATTTTAGAATAGAGAAATTTCACGAGAACCGAACAGTCACTGAAACGGCCAAACTATCTCATCATGTCCGTTGCGTTCAATAAAACGCAAATATCTCGATTAATATTCAAGATAGAGAATATTAAGGAATTTTAACATTTCCTTAATTTTATTCCCATATATTTTATATGATATTTTAATAATTTTGAAAACATTTTTTCTTTATTAGCAGTTATTGAGGTCGTACTCATCGAAAATTTTCTTCAAATGTCCATCGATCATACCCAGGAGATGACGGAAATGAGGTCCGTTCAAAATTATATTTATATTTTTATATTTGTCTCTTAACGCTCTAGTGGTCGTAATTTTTGTTTAATCGCTACCAAACGATATTTAAACATTTTATGTAAAAACACAGGTCTAGTTTGTTAATGGCTGAAATTGGACCAGTGGGAGGAGGTGTATAGAGGTACGATTTTCGAAAATTCGAAATATCTCTGTTACCATACGTCAGATCACAAAATTGTATAGAACCAATCTTATTGAAAATTAATGTTCATATAAATATTGTTCTATATATTTATTGTCTATCTTGAATATTAACCGGGCTATTAGCATTTTCCAGTCTCCAGCCTTCAGCAAACCCCCACTTCTATTCATGTTATTAGCAGATTTCCCTTAAGGGAAATCAGCTATTGAGGTTGTACTCATGACGGAATTTTCGAATTTTTTCTTCAAATGTCCATCGCTCCCACCGAGCAGATGACGACAATGAGGTCCGTTCAAAATGGTATATATATATATATATATATATATATATATATATATATATATATATATATATATTTGTCTATTACCGCTCTAGCGGTCGCAATTTTTGTTTGATCGTTACCAAACTCGATATTTAGTCGTTTTATGTAAAAAGAAAGATCAAGTTCGTTAACAGCTGAAATCGGACCACGGGGAGGGGGGGGGTTAGAGAGAGGATTTTCGAAAATTCGAAATATCTCCGTTACTATTCGTCGGATCGAAAAATTGTTCAGGATCAATCATTGCAAATTAAATTTACTACAAATATTGTTCTATACATTTATTCTGTATCTTGAATAGTAACCGAGATATTTGCATTTGTATTCTGCGTGTGGTCACCAGTAGGCTATGTTCGGACTTTCCGCTGAGAGCTCTGGTGGCAGTTTCCATAACTATCCGTCCCTCGTGAATAGGTTTAGAGGTTAGGTTAACTGTATTTTGGGGCTAGAAACTACTGGGTTATTACGCCCTAAATAATGTTTTAGGTTTAGAGGTTTCTTACTACTACAGTTGTTATTAGGCAGATTTCTCTATTGTAAAACTTCACGTGGGAAATCTGCTTAGTTTACGCAGCCTTTGCGTGACGGACTTTTTAAACAATGCTCTGTTATATAATAAGCCACGTCATTCGAAGCTTAAATATTAAATATTGTTCTCAAGAGTTCTTTATTAAGTGAGATACATGCAAATATGTTCTGGTGACCCCCCATCTTAAAAATTAAAATTTGCTTGATTGGGATAAAAATTACTCTGTTTTTTTTTTTTTTTATAAAATAACAGTACTATATATAGTTAATAGTTCTCAATAAAGTTAATATGTTTCCATTTTTATTGTTAATATGAAATGAGTAGGAGTGGGGATAAAAATGTCTGTAAGGCAGGGGCTTCATAACTAAGAAGAATTCCCACTTTCGTCGCGTACTTGCATTTACCTCACAACGTAAAAGTTCTATGAGAAAAACAGTTGGTATTTAGGCTCGAAATATTGTGCATCATAATATAAAAACCAATGGTTAATATGGCATGAGAAGGAGAGGGGGTTTACTGAATGCCGAAAACTAAAAAATGCGACAGCTGAGCGGTTACAGATGAATACACACACACACACACACACACACACATATATATATATATATATATATATATATATATATATATACTAGCTCGGATACCCGGCTTCGCCCGGGAATTGATTTGTGGCTGAATGGTGATGGTATATTTTTGGCAAGGCTTTACTTTGCACAATATTTTGACATTTACCCGTACCAGTGTTTAGGGTTAATACCCATTGTTGGCATTTGTTAATATTAAAATTAATTTTTTGTGTGATTCTTCACTGTCCTCCAAATTGTCATATTTCCCGTCTCCTGTGCATTATGCATAGATTTCAGTTATTAAGGACAAAATATTAGCATAGATTTGAATTATTTTTTTCAGGTGAGGTACCTGGTAGTTCATATTGAAAAGAAGTGTTGAGTAAATTTCTCTAAATAACAAAATAAACAACTTTTGTAATGTGCATATTTGCCGAAACCCCAATAGGAAATCTTTATTATTAATTTCAGGCCTCCCTTATAACTCCCACTCCTGCCTGTCCCTAGAAATGTTAGTATGGCTTATTATAAGGACGGCGTTAGTACTAATTCACATACCAAGTTTGGTTTAATTCGGTTGAGTCTTTAGTGTCAAATAAAATTGTGGACTTCCACAATACGAGTAGTTTATAGAGTATAACTCATTTATGCTTCCGTATACGGCAAAAGTGCATATAACAAACGTTACTCTAAATTACAAAATAAACAACTTTTGTTATGTGCATATTTGCTGAAAAAACAAAAGGAAACGAAATATCGCTATTTTTAATTTTAGGCCTCCCTTATGACCCCCACTCCTGTTCGTCTTAGAGAATATTAATATAGCCTAAAGTCTAAGTTGGGCTAGTAGTAATATACATACCAAGATTCATAAAATTCGGTTCAGCCGTTTATGCGTGAAAAGGTAACAAACAAACAAACAAACAGACACGAAAGAAACAAAATGTAGTTATGGTGTCTATGACATGTGAAACGAAAAGTTATCGTGAAATTTCGCGAAAAAAATCAATGTACAGACAGAGGTTACAATTTTATATATATACATAGATATATCCCTTAACCACTAAGGTGGGGTCCGTGTGGACTGCCATGTAGAGAATTGACTTCCCTCTTCCCGTTCAAGTTGAAACATGTGACTCCCCACCCCAGTACCTTCCTAATTCCTCACTTCCAACAGTTCACACACGTTACCGGTTCTGTGCGCATCCCCTGAAAGTGACAATAAGTAATACCTGACCCACGCGGACCCCACCTCATAAGGAGTGTGATTTGTTTCACCCATCCACCCCTCTTTATTTTCCAAATGACTTTTCCGAGTTCGGGCGTATTGAGCGTAGACCATCCATCTTTTGATGATATAATTCAGCAAGAGCTCCTTCGTGGGGATGAAAAAAGTGATAGTGAGGCTGAAGGTTGCGAAAAACGCGCCAAAATCGTCTGTAAAAATGTTTATACAATTGAGGTGCCATTTTCTTTATTTTTTGTGAAATTTAAATTTTTATATTATTTTTTAAATATATTAACCCCTTGCAATAACTTTTTGTAAAAATTGTTTAAGAATGTTATTAAATACTGAAATTAAACTATAAAATTGCTGTTTTATTGCTGACCACTACCAATTTGTGTTTTTCACCCGAAAGAACATATTTTTCTAAAATATTTTTAACTTTTTGCCTAGTTGCCAAATAAACACTTATAAGAATATATTGCCATAAATTATTTGTCATTTAGTTTTTTTTTTGTTTACAAAAAATTATTGTTAAATAGAAGTTCCACATGGACCGCACCTCAGTAAAAGTGAGTAATTATTCCACGTCAGTGGTTAAGGGTTAAATATATATATATATATAATTTTGAACGGACCCCATTTTCGTCATCTACAAGAAAGGATCGATGGACATTTGAACAGAAATTTCAAAAATTGAGTCATGAGTACGACCTCAATAGCCCTTAGGGGAAATCTGCTAAAATGTAAGTAAAACAGAAAGGTGATAAATAGAAAGAAAAGAGTTAAAGAAGAAAGATATAAATTGAATATAAATCCCTTGGAAGGGGGAAGAAGAAAGGACTCAGGGGGGAGCCCTGTTGTTAGCCGCTAATAAGAAGCAATGAAAGGTGTTTTAAAATATTTAGCGCTCCCAAAGGATTCCTTAAGATCCTTAAAGAGGTAAATAGGTAGGCACTGTGCTCTAACTGCCTGGAATAACCTAATCCCCATACTGTGTCTTTGTTTGTAAGATCTTACCTCTTGAATTAGACATCCACTAAATGGGACCAGAGACGGAAAAATAAATTAAATATATATGCATCCGGTAAGATACACCAATGTAAATGATAAAACATGGCAAGAATAAAAGAAATATAATATAATATAATTAGTTGATCCGACATACGTTGTCCTGGTGAGAAAAAGTATAAAACGGTATAGAAAAGTAATGGTCGAAGTAATCTTTATAATGACCGTGGTCATATCTTGAAAAAATATATATAACCAGCTTGCCAAAAACAAATTTGAAATCGTGGAGCTCATAAGATCACTAACTGAAACTTTCATTCCTTTTCTCTGTGAAAACCCCCCACTTTCAGTCACCGACTACGTATAGAAACGACAGTATCAACTAATAAAAGTCCGTCACGCAGGGGCTGCGTATACTAAGCAGATTTCCCACGGGATGGTTTACAACAGATAAATACACATACAGGTAACGAAACCTCAAATTTTAAGTTAATACATACAAACAGTAATAATAAATCTTTCAGTCAATTTACAATTTAATATCTACAGCGTCTGAATTGTAAAGAAGGCAGCCAACATCGCATCGTTGAATAGATAGAATTATTCTAGACCCGAAAGAAGAACAATTAATGAAATATATCTGAATAAAACATATTAATTTTATTGAAAACTATTTACTATAGTACGCAGTAATTTGTAATATATCAAAAGAATTTTTATCTCAATAACTCAGATTTTAGTAATCCAAGAACGAAAAAGTAATCAACAGAACGTATTTTCATTTATCTCGTATGATTAAGGTTTTTTGAAAACAATATTTGGTATTTAACCTTGTTATGAAGTGGTTCATGATATAACAGCTTATTATTAATACTGCACGAGCAGGTTCAATGAAGGCGGAAAATTATAAAATCGAAATATCGAGTTTAGTACTCATTACACGGAAAATATGCATAAAACAACATTTATGGTAGTTTGAATTTATTATAAGATTGGTTTATACACTTTTTCGATCCGATGTATAGTAACTAAGATATTTTGAATATATATATTTATATGTATATATATAATTTTGATAATAATAATAAATGCTGATGCTTGTGATGTCAGCAGAGCGGATGTTCCCTAGACGTAACTTTACACATTAGGAAATTGTGAATTTGGGTCTAACAATCGCCTCTTTGTATTTTCCTCCTTTAATTTGTGGTAAAGCTAGCGTAAATGAATACTTAATTATGTTATGTACGTGTTTTCTCTATCTTGAATATCAAGCGAGATATTTGCAGTTTTAGCAGATTTCCCTTATGGGAAATCAGCTATTGAGGTCGTACTCATGACGCGAGTTTTGAAAAATTTCCTGAAATGTCCATCGACCCTACCCAGGAGATGATGAAAATGAGGTCCATTCAAAAATATATATATATATATATATATATATATATATATATATATATATATATATCTGTTAACGCTCGCAATTTTTGTTTGATCGTTACCAAACTTCATATTTAAGCGTTTTACGTAAAAAGAAAGATCAAGTTCGTTAATGGCTGAAATCGGACAAGTGGAGGGGGGGGGGTTAGAGCGGGGGATTTTTGAAAATTCGAAATATCTCCGTTATTATATGTCGGATCGAAACATTGTATAGAATCAATCATATTGCAAATTAAATTTACTATAAATATTGTTCTATACATTTATTCTGTATCTTGAATATTAACCGAGATATTTGCATTTGTATGCATGCGTATGGTCGGCAGGAGTCGGAAATAGGTTGTTATATTATGATGCACATTATTTCGAGCCTAAACATCAAATATTGTTTTCATAGAACTTTTACGTTGTGAGGTAAATGCAAATACGTGACGCACGTGGGAAATCTTCCTAGTTAATGCAACCCCTGCGTGACAGACATTTTTAGTTTTCTGCCTCCAGGAAACACCCACACCTACTCATGTCCTATTAACAATAATATTATGAAGCACTTAATTTGAAGCTTAAATAAGAAATATTGTTCTCATTGAACTTTTTAGATAAATACCAAAACACTGCCAGTGTGTGACGGCCATTTTATATCTATTTTAATAGGAGTTAAACATTTGGTTAAATGTTGACTTAATGTGTTGGCCTTAATCTCACATGGTATGTCTAGAGTGGCGAGTTTGATTCCCGCCTGGGTAATAGAAATTTATTTAGTAATGAACACATTAAATAAAATCCTTAGTGCCACCCTTGCTAGAAATGGGTGGAAACCTGTAGATAACCCATTCGAATTAGCCTCAGTAGCAAAGCGTGGACGTTAATAAATAATAATAATTAAATAGGAGCTTTTGGTAGTCCAAGTAAGATTTCTCTGGGAAAAAGAAAATAGTTAGATGGTCTAAATGTAACGATCCATTTTGGTTCTTTCATGAAAGGTCATAGTTATGCCGAACTGACAGGACAGGTAAACTTGTTGCGATCAAAGGAAGCGACAGTTTGATTGTACGAATGAATTCAGTGTAAATTGCCATAGTTCTGAATGACTATAGGAGAAATAGGCTTACTAGTGGTGGGAGGGAGAATACAAAGGGAGCGAGAGAGATTTAGTGTGTGTGTGTGTGTGTGTGTGTGTGAGAGAGAGAGAGAGAGAGAGAGAGAGAGAGAGAGAGAGAGAGAGAGAGAGAGAGAGAGAGAGAGAGAGAGAGAGAGAGAGAGAGAGAGAGAGAGAGAGAGAGAGAGAGAGAGAGAGAGACAGAGAGAGAGAGAAAGAGTGAGAGAGAGAGAGAGAGAGAGAGAGAGAGGGAGAGGAGGGAAGAGAGAGAGAGAGAGAGAGAGAGAGAGAGAGAGAGAGAGAGAGAGAGGGGGAGGGGAGAGAGAGAGAGAGAGAGAGAGAGAGAGAGAGAGGGGGAGAGAGAGAGCGAGGAGAAGAGAGAGAGAGAGAGAGAGAGAGAGAGAGAGAGAGAGAGAGAGAGAGAGAGAGAGGGAGAGAGAGAGAGAGAGAGAGCTAGTTACCGACAAAGGGCGCTGTGCAGTTACATGTATGTGTTTGGAGCCCTGTTGTATAAATGGAATCCCCATTCAATCTGCTAGGACCCCCATATATCCATTCATGGATTACAGCCCTTTATACTTTATTCACCAATAACTGCTGTACACACCAGACCAAAAGTCTGAAAGCTGAATATTCCAGTAAAATACAAACATCGGCTTCGTATGGAATTCAAAAAGAAATATTTAAATTTAAAAAAAAAAAAAAAAAAAACAGAAGGAATGCAGGTTGTGAGGGCAAGTAACTTTCTAAAAGTAATTAATACAACACAAAATCATTTAATAGAATGTAACATAGACATAAAAAGTCCGTCATGCAGGGGCTGCGTAAACTAAGCAGATTTCCTATGTGAAGTTTAGCAATAGAGAAATCTGCATACTGGTAACACAACACCACCATAAGTAAATACAAACGGTAATGAGTAATCAGTTAAGTTTAATAAACTCCCAACTGAAACGGCTTCTGAATGTTAAGAAAAATTTATATTTTAATAACTCAAATTTTAGTAGTCCAAGAACTAAAGAAGGGGGGCGGATGAACAGCACGTATTTGCATAAATCTCACAAAGTAACGAAGGTTAGGTAAGGTTAGAAACTACCGGTTAGGTTAGAAGCTTCCGCCAGAGCCGGGCCGTTACGAAAATGGCCGACCTAATCCGAACTATAGCCGACCACATGTCTCACAGACTTGATAAAAATGCAAATATCTCGGTTAATATTCAAGATAGAGAATAAATGTATATAACAATATTTATAGCAAATGTTTAATTTTCAATAAGATTGATTCTATACAATGTTTAGATCCGATGCATAATAACAGAGATATTTTGAATTTTCGAAAATCCCCCCCTCTAAACCCCCCTCCCTCTCGTACGATTTCAGCCATTAACGAACTTGATCTGACTTTTTACATAAAACGGTTAAATATGGAGTTTCGTAACGATCAAACAAAAATTTCGACCGCTAGAGCGTTAACAGACAAATATATATATAATTTTGAACGGACCTCATTTTCGTCATTTATGGGTAGCATCGATGGACATTTGAAGAAATTTTTCGATACTCGCGTCATGAGTACGACCTCAATAGCTGATTTCTCATAAGGGAAATCTGCTAAAACATTAAATAAGGTAAGGATAGTTTGGTGGTGATATTTATTTATAAATCTGAAATGATATTATTGTTTTGGCTGTGAAAATTTGAAATACCTTTTAATTCTACATTGTATTCATTTATAATTGAAGAATATTTTCTAGGATTTCATTAATATATATACTCTTCTTATTTTGGACCCAATATTGTTATATGTTCTTCATAGTTTCATTGTAAGGGTCACCAATGAAAAACATTTCTTCCGTGTAAACTTTATTACTGCCCTGCATGTTCCTTGGCTTACACACGACATGTAAGCCACATACATACATGGGCGATACCACCTCTTGTCTTTAGTTTTGGCGTAATAAAATATTCTGACTCTACTCTTGATGGGTTGGATAGACTAATAAGAACAGAGATGACAAAAACCAGAATGCACCATCCGATTTCGTCTATGGCAAGGCTGAATTTTTCGAGGAACAAGGAAGAAGAGGTCTTCTTAACACCCGAAATCTATGTCGGTCTCAGGAAGTTAACCTGAGACATAACATAAGATCGAGTGATTGACACTTCTTTAAATAAATTGTACTTGACGAGGGGTTTACGGCCTTGAACTTGAAATTTTGTAACAACCTTATTGCAAATATGACCTATACATATTTTCTCTATCGTGAATATTAAAGGATATATTTCGATTTTTTAGTTTTCAGCCTTCAGTAAACTGCCCCCACTCCTGCACATATCGTATTATGAATAAGTGGTTATATCATGAACCACTTGAAGCTTAAATACCAAATATTGTTTTCAAGAGACCTTTTTTTTTTTTATAGCAGGCTCATAAAAATTCGTTACCAATGAAGATTTTACGTTCTCGTGTCGAAAATGTTTATTTGATCTATACTATACTCGATATATAATCGTTTGAGTCAAGTTCATATTTGTTATAGGCTGAATTAGGACCTCGAATAGTGGGGGTATAGAAGAGGGGAATTTGAAAATTCAAAGTATTTCTGTTAAGTATTAAGAGTGAAATCGTGAAATGTTTTATAACCGATCTTGTTAACTTACTGATGATCTACAATTGCTGTTCTCAGCATTTTTTTCGTAACTCAAGTATTAATAAGCGAGTTATTCTAACACTCTGTTTTAGCAGATTTCCCTTACGGGAAAGTATTTTGTAGATACGATCTAGATGATATACCCGGCAATGCCCGGGAAATCATCGTTGACTGACTAATGATTGTATTTTTATAGAAAATCGTAGAAAAACCAATTGGAATCGGAATATCACTATTTTTCATTTCAGGCATCCATCATAACCCCCACTCCCATTTTTTTTTTAAATTTAATATATCTTATAATCATGGAAGAATTAATGCTAATTCACATTCTAAGTTTTTTTAAGTTCGGTTCAATAGTTAGTGCCCAACAAAATTGTTGGCCCCCGCTCTAGTTTTTCGTGTATATCTCGTTTATACGTTGTTATACGACAAAAATGAATAAACAAAAGTTACTTTAAATAAGAAAATAAACAACTTGTGTCATGTGCATATATGCAGAAAAACCAATAGAAAACGAAATGCCGCTATTTTTAATAAGCGTTAGTGCTAATACACTTTACCGAGTTTTATTTATTTCGGTTGGGTCTTTTGTCCCAAATAAAATTGTTCACTTCCGCTATAGGTTTAAGCGTATATCTCGTTTATAATTCGGTATACGGAAAAATTGTATATTACAAAAGTTACTCTAAATAACAAAATAAACAACTTTTGTTATGTTAATACTTGCCGAAAAACCAATAGGAAACGAAATATCACTGTTTTTAATTTCAGGCCTCCCTTATAACCCCCCTCCTGCACCATCCACTAGATAATGATAGTATGACTTATTATAGGAAAGACGTTAGTGCTAATTCACATACCGATTTAGGTTTAGTTCGGTTGAGTTTTTTGTGCCAAATAATATTGTTGACTTCCGCAGTAGCTTTTAACGTATAACTCATTTATACTTAGGTATACGACAAAAGTGTATATGACAAAAGTTACTCTAAATAACATAATAAACAACTTTTGTTATGTGCATAAGTGCCGAGAATGCAATAGGAAACGACATATCGCTACTTTTAATTTCAGGCCTTTCTTATAACCCCCACTCCTATTCATCTCAAAGAATATTAACATAGCCTAAAGACTAAGTTGGGTTAGTAGCAATATACATACCAAGTTTCATAAAATTCGGTTCAGCCGTTTATACGTGAAAAGGTAACAAACAAACAAACAGACACGAAAGAAACAAAATGCAGTTATGGTGTCTATGACATGTGAAACGAAAAGTTATCGTGAAATTTCGAGAAAAAAATCAATGTACAGACAGAGGTTACAATTTTATATATATATATATATATATATATATATATATATATATATATATATATATATTTGTCTGTTACCGCTCTAGCGGTCGCAATTTTTGTTTGATCGTTACCAAACTCGATATTTAGTCGTGGGAGGGGGGGGGGGGTTTAGAGGGGAGGATTTTTGAAAATTCGAAATATCTCCGTTACTATACGTCAGATCGAAATATTGTATAGAATCAATCGTATTGCAAATTAAATGTACTATAAATATTGTTATATACATGTTTTCCCTATCTTGAATATTAACGGAGATATTTGCATATTTATTAAATTTGGGCCGATAACGGATTTTTTGAATTTCCCGCCAAAAGCTAGTTCGGCCCTTTGCCGTAACTGTTCGGCTCTCGTATGGAGATTTCTCTATTGTATAACTTCACGTGGGAAATCTGCTTAGTTTACGCAGCCCCTGCGTGACGGACTTTTATTTCTTTGTTACTTAGAAATAGGAGGGAAAATGTGGTGAGATAAGATCACAAGTGTGTTATACCATCACGTGGGAAATCTGATCAGTATACACAGCCACTTCCTTGACTTCCAATGTCCGTTAAGGTATTTAAAACAATACGTAGGTTGTTCTATATATACTGTATAAATGGAAACTGAAGCCCGGACAGCTAACACCGCCCACGCATATTCAATGAGCCAGGTGACTGTGAATTATAAATAAATATAAGCTTCCAACAATAACTCCAGGCCAATTGGACACATCAACTCCCACGCCTACATATTTTAAAACAGAAGTAATATCAAGGTTTATTTATAGTTTATTCTTTCCGTGATACAAGTATCCGACTTTTGATTATTTAAACCTGATTCCTCCTTAGAATTGGCCACACAAGGCTCACACACCAGCACCTAATGAAAAGAGAAGAACCTCCAACCTACACTGCTTGTGGAGTAGATCTAACAGCGCACACATACAGAGTGTAGAAGGTATGAGGACACCAGAAAGTCCCTTGGTATATCAGAAGTACTATATGAAATACTAGGGGATGATAGCAACTCTATAAAAAAACTGTTAACATTTTTAATAATTACTCGTTTAAATAAAGAACTATAATAGGACTTCAACATATGGGCACACAAGAAAGTGAGATAAATACTATATTTATGTATCAAATTGATTATATATACAAAATACTGCTCTGTTTTAGCAGATTTCCCTTGAGGGAAATCAGCTATTGAGGTTGTACTCATGACGGAATTTTCGAAATTTTTAGTCAAATGTCCATTATTCCTACCTAGTAGATGACGAAAATGAGGTGTGTTCAAAACTGTATTTATATATATATATATATATATATATATATATATATATATATATATATATTGGTCTGTTACCGCTCTAGCGGTAGCAATTTTTGTTTGATCGTTACCAAACTCGATATTTAGTCGTTTTATGTAAAACGAAAGATGAAGTTCTTTAACGGCTGAATTACGACCAGTGGGATGGGGGGGGGGTTAGAGGGGAGGAGTTTCGAAAATTCGACATATCTCCGTTATTATACGTCGGAAATTGTTCTTCAAATGTCCATCGATCCTACCTAGTAGATGACGAAAATGAGGTCCGTTCAAAACTGTATATATATATATATATATATATTTGTCTGTTAAAAAACTTGATATTTAGTCGTTTTATGTAAAAAGAAAGATCAAGTTCGTTAATGGCAAAAATCGGACAGCTGGGAGAGGGGTTTAGAGGGGAGGATTTTCGAAAATTCAAAATATCTCCGGTACTATGCGTCGGATCGAAAAATTGTACAGAATCAATCTTATTGCAAATTAAATGTACTATAAATATTGTTATATACATTTATTCTCTATCTTGAATATTAACCGAGATATTTGCGTTTATTTAGTTTTCGGCCTTCAGTAAACCCCCACTCCTGCTTATGTCATATCAACAATATGATGTTATATTATGAAGCACTTTATTTGAAGCCTAAATAACAAATATTGTTCTCATTGAACTTTTACGTCATAAATGCAAATGCGGGACGCAAGTGGGAAATCTGCTTAGTTAACGCAGCCCCTGCGTGACGGACTTTTTTCCAATTTGTCACAGGATCGTGAATAGAGAACAATAGGAGAGATGCAACCTAGGCGAGGATGACGGATGGCTAAAAGAAGGGATCTCTGAAGAGAGGGACTGCCTAACACAAGGAAAGAAAACGAAAATGGAATCTTGACCACCTAGGCACATATAACTCTTGCGAGTTCGGTGCCTATTTATAATAAAATAAATAAATAAATAAACCTGATTCCTCTTCAAATTCGAATACTCGTTATTTGAAACTTACTACTGACCAGGAGGCTGAGGTTACACATGACCTAAATCTCACATGGTAAACCTAGAGTGGCGATTCCCGGCTGGGCAGAGAAATTTATTTAGTGACGGAATTCATTAAATAATTCCCACCCTGGCTAGAAAAGGTTGGTAACCTGTAGATAACACGTCCCAATGAGGCTTAGTTGCAAAAAGTGGACGTTAATAAATAATTTAATTTAATTTGATAAAATTAGGTTGTTTTTTTTATTGAGTAATTCCTTATTACTTTGTTATTGGGAAAAAAATCTTACCTTGGGCCTTCTGTCCCGTTTTAGGGTTGTAAAGTAAATTAATAACAATAACAATACTCTGCTAAATAATAAACCACATTATTGGAAGTTGTACCAAAAATTGTATTCAAGAGACCTTTATTATACGATACATGCAAATATGTCCTGCTTACCCCCATCCCCCGTCTTAAGGTTTTGGACTATTAAAATTTGATTGATGGAGATAACAATTATTCTGACTTATTATTCATTACAGTACTAGATATAATAAATAGTTCTCAATAAAATTAATATTTTATATTCTGATATATTTCAGTAATTGTTTTTCATTCCGGTGTGAGGCGGGCAGAACCGGTTGTTTACATTTCTAACCTAACGCTTCCTGTCGGCACGTCATTGAAATTGGATGAAACATTTCTTATTACCGTTTGCATTTATTCTCGGTGGTGTTGTGTTACCAGTATGTAGATTTATCTATTTCTAAACTTCACTAGGGAAATCTGCTTAGTTTACGCATCCCCTGCGTGACAGACTTTTTAGAATCTTAGCCTGTGTTATTTAATAGAATCATTAGTCAAAACATATCTTATATCATAAAATAACCAATATCCTCAAATGTTCCTCCAATCGGAAAATAACGAAGCCATGATTCTTTTGTGGTGTTCTAAGCTTTATTTCCAACGGTGAGATATTAGCCCAATTCCTTGATACTCAGGTCTGCCTCTCGGAGTCAACAAATAAGTCTGATAGACACCTTTACTGTGCGCCATGCAATACGAAAAAATAAACACCTCATTAAAAAAGTCCGTAAACTAAGCAGATTTTCCACGTGACGTTTTACAATACATAAATCTACTTACAGTTGAAAGGTAACATTTAACACCGCCGTGAATATTAAGTAAATAAATACATCTGGCAATAAATAATCTTTGTCAATTTTAAAAACCTTCCAGCGGATAGAGTCTGAATTGTAAAGCAAAAAAACAGGTCTTCCAACCACTCAGAGCTGAACAGATAGATAGGAAAAGGACAATTACAGAAATATACCTGAATATAACATTAGTTTTATTAAAAACTATTTACTATAGCTAGTGCTGTCATTTATAATGAATCAGAATATTTTTTATCGCAATTACTATAAGTTTTGGAGTCCAAGAATAAAAGAAGGGGGGGGGTGTAAACAGAACTTATAAGCAGATTTCCCTTAGGGAAATCAGCTATTGAGTTTGTACTCATGACGCGATTTTCGAAAAATTTCTTCAAATGTCTATCGATCCTACCCAGGGACTTGGTGAAAATGAGGTCCGCTCAAAATTATATATATATATATATATATATATATATATATATATATATATATATATATATATATTTGTCTCTTAACGCTCTAGCGGTCGCAATTTTTGTTTGATCGTTACCAAACTCGATATTTAATCTATTTTATGCAAAAGGACAGATTAAGCTCGTTAATTGCTGAAATCGGACTAGTAGGAGGGGGGGGGGGGTTTAAGGGGGGATTTCGAAAATTCAAATTATCTCGGTTACCATAGGACGGATCAAAATATTGTATAAAACCAATCTCATTGCATATTAAATTTACTATAAATATTGTTCTATACATTTATTCTCTATCTTGAATATTAACCGAGATATTTGCATTTTTTATTAAATGTGGGCGAATAACGCATGGGTGAGTTTTCCGCCAAAAGTTACTTACGGTATCGATGTATCGATATTTAACCATTTTTTGTAAAAAGACAGATCAAGTTCGTTAATGGCTTAAATCGGTCTAGAGGGGGAGGGGTTTAGAGGGGGGATGTCGAAAATTCAAAATATCTTCGTTATTATGCATCGGATCTAAAAATTGTATAGAACCAATCTTATTGAAAATTAAATTTACTATAAATATTGTTATATACATTTATTCTCTATTTTGTATATTAACCTAGATATTTGCATTTTTATGAAGTCTGTGAGTCATGTGGTCGGGTATAGTTCGGATTAGGTCGGCCATTTTCGTAACCGCTCTGCTCAGGTGGAAGCTCCTTCTAACTTTACCTGTCGTTTCTAACCTTACCTTACCTTCCTTACTTTGTGTGATTTATGCAAATACGTTCTGGTCATCCGGCCCGACCCCTTCTTTAGTTCTTGGACTACTAACATTTGAGTTATTAAGGTATAAAATATTCTTACAATTCAGAAGCCGTTTCAGTTGGGAATTTATTTTAATTAACTGAAAGATTTCTCATTACCGTTTGTATTTAATCATATACCATTAATGTAATTTAATGGTGTTGTGTTACCAGTATGCAGATTTCTCTATTGTAAAACTTGGTATGGGAAATCTGCTTACTTTACGCAGCCCCTGCGTGACGGACTTTATTATTATTCATATGTATTTTTAGCGTAGAGCATAGGACGTGCCTATAGAGTTGCTATTTGGCTAAACCCTGCCGATGCACTCAATGAGACGATGAACTATTTGAGTGCATCGGCAGGGTTCAGCCCAGTAGCAACTCTATAGGCACGCCCTACGCTCTGACGCTCTGAGGATGGGAATTTAATTCCCGAAAGCGCTAAGCGTTTTTAAGAAATAAATTGTGAGGAGCCACAAAAAAGTGTTTCTGATTAACCTGGTTTATTATTATTAGTGAATTTGATTGGGAAATAGGCGTTGTGCCCCTACTATGAATATCCCTACTGGGTTATCCTCAAGAATATCCCTTCCGCCAGAATATGTAATGGATTTGAAGATGAAATGGATTCAGCTGTTGGAAGAACCTCCTCCCCCCGCACCTAATCTTAAGAAGGGCTTAACCCGAGAAGAGATAGAAGAAGAAGCAAGTTGGCGAGTGTTTCTCCCAACTTAGATGGAACCACTTAAGCCCTCCGATCTGCTTCATTACATTTACATACACAGACCAATGTTTACAAACTTCCGAACCACTTCCGCTCAAATCGCTGCCTCTCACAGTTTCCTTCAGTCCTCGTTCAACTTCCCATCCGAACTAATATTCATTCCACAGAGATAGAAAAGTTTCAATTGATTTATTCTGAGGAAAAGGAAGTGACCACATAGGTTTCTATTTAATACCTTCGACCCTTGTACAGCTTGCATTTTTAGCAAATTTCTCTTCCAACATGGGAAATCAGCTGTTGGAGTCGTACTCATGACGAAAATTATATTTAAAATGTCCACGATCCTACACAGGAAATGACGAAAATGAGGTCTGTTCAAAATTATATATATATATATATATATATATATATATATATAGATTGTTGCGGAAATTAAATACTTGTAAGAATTGAACAGAGATGTTCACGTGTTTGGGGAGTGTGGAGAAGATCAAAGGGTGCCACTAATTGGTGGTCTAGCCCGTCCTAGTCCCTACCAGTCCTTCCTGGAAGAGGCTCGGCCTCATCCTTTAATGTTTTTCCGCTCCTCTATATAAGCGTGTCGGCCTAGAGTCAGTTTGCTCTCAGCTGTTTTCACGTCTTCGTCGGTGCTACAGTACAACAGTGCAGTGCGGTAAAGCGTTTTTATTTGAAGAACAGTGCTGTGCCGTGACTCTGTAAGTAACAGTTTAGTGCCGTGTCTAAGACAGTGCAGTGCCGTCTTTTTGTGAATTTCAGTGACCGTGAGTGAATTATTGGACTGTGACTCATTGAAGAACAGTGACGCTATCAGTGCATACTGTGAGTAGTAATTAAGAATAATTAACCAAGTGTATTGTGCATTGTTTAATAAATTTAGCAGTGCAAAAAACTGTGGAGCTTGCGTGTGTTTAATTTTGCAATCCAAAAGAACTCTTATAAACAACGTTTATTATCGATTTTGTAATAAAACGTAACAATATGTATTTATTTGCCTGTTAACACTCTAGCGGATTCGATTTTTGTTTGATCGTTACTAAACTCGATATTTAATCGTTACATGCAAAATGAAAGATCATGTTCTTTAATAGCTGAAATCGGACATGTGAGTGGAGGGGGTTAGTGAGGGAATTTTCGAAAATTCGAAATATCTCTACTATGGGTCGGATCGAAACATTGCATAGAACCTATCTTATTGATAATTAAATGTCCCATAAACATTGTTATATACATATATTCTCTATTTTGAATATTAACCGAGATATTTGGATTTCTCGAAACTAGACGGGAGGAAGTAGTTCTTGCCAGACTCAGGATCGGTCACACATACCTGACACATAGACACTTAATGACAAGGGCTGATAACCCTATATGCAAATACAGCAACAAACACCTTACGATAAAACACACACTGACAGACTGCATCCAACGAGAAACCCTTCACATACCCCACGATATGACAACTATTAACTGACTGCAGCCAATATATTCCACAAATACTAACATATCTAAAACAACAATTACAAAAACATATAATACAAAATAGAATAGGTCTACAGCATACCTAAAAAGATTTAAAAGGGTTAACTTTTATTATATTCTTTAGACCAAACGAGGAAATGAGAAAGAATAAGACATTAAAGAAATATTTTCCATAATATAAAAGTATAAAAAAGGCAAAATGAAAGATCATGTTCTTTAATAGCTGAAATCGGACATGTGAGTGGAGGAGACAATACCAAATATTGTTTACATTGAACTTCTACTTTGTAAAATATATGCAAAAACGTTATGTTGACAGGGGGGGGGGCTTCTTTTGTTCTTAGACTACTAAAATTTGAGTGTTTAAGATATAAATTATTCTAATTCATTATACATTGCAGTACTGTATGTGGTAAATAGTTTTTAAATGAAATTAATATGTTACATTCTGACTTTTTTCAGTAATAGTTTGTCTTTCCGGCGAGAGTTTGGCAGGTCTGTTGCTTTCCGTTGGAAGGTTATGAAAATTGACTGAAAGATTTCTCATTATCGTTTTTATTCATTCACATAATATTCACGTTGTTTTAGTGTTGCCTGTATGACGATTTATCTATTGTTAAGCTTCACGAAAAAAACCTGCTTAGTTTACGCAGCTCCTGCGTGATGGACTTTTCATACATAATATGCACAAATCAGAATGTAAAATTTATATCGATTCTGATAATAATTAAATGGCAGCTATGAAACTACGTATTAGGTGAAGAATAACCAGAAGTTAATTAAGAATCTTATCTTTCTGTCTGATGTGTACTTAAAACTATGCAATAGGAATAGTGGCCATATAATTAATGCAGATAAATTTTTTAAATGGTGTGAACGATTTATTTTTAATGGTGTAAATCATATATTTTTGGAATGTCTTTCAATTGAACACTGTAGGAACAATGCCTTCAAAAATATGTTGATAATGAGAAGACAAATTTGTAATTAAAAACTGTTTTGTTTCTTTTATTTATTTACGTTCCCTTTATGCTACTACGTCTAATAGGGACGGGCTATCTACAGGTTACCACTCTTTTCTAGCCAGGGTGGAAATAAGGAATTTATTTAATCAGTACTTCACAAAATAAATTTCTACTGCCCATGGCGGGAATCTAACCCGTCACTCTCGGTTTACCTTAATTAACCCTCCGTCGGGCGCGTGTATCTCTCAGATACACATTTCTAGAATAATATTTGCCACACCTCCTAGCATAGAGTGGTGTTGTAGTGCTTCGAGTTATGTGGTTTAGAGAACTCCCCCTCAAGGTATGTTGAGTCACTGTGTTTAACGGAGTCGTGTGTTTCACCTGTCATTAAATTGTATCTCCTAGATACCACGCGCCCGATCTCGTAATTTTTTTTGAATTCTGTATTTCATAAATATGTACATCAATTAAGTTTCTCTTTATTAAATGGAATCATATAAACCTATTATTCTATTATTTTGCTCAAACATGAGCTTTCAAAAGAACTTGTACAAGGATATATTGCACGACGCAGTGAGAATAGTAGACGTTTGCCAACCGAACTAAGGACAAAACTTTAAGACTATAGAGACTCATAAGAGTACACTAGCTCATTGGACCATACATTGAACTCAAGTACAGAACAGCATAAAAAAAGTCCCTCCACAACAACGAACAAAGAAAATGATGTGAACCAAGCAAAACTGAAAATAAATGTAGGTGTACTAATTACTTTTGTGAGATTTGCAAAAACAAAATTAGTTAACAACATAGTTCCATGCTTTGTCCTAATTGTAATGCAGCTCTGCAAAAGAAATAACAATTAAACTGGTATTTTTAAAATTTGTTGATGATTTTCATTAAATCTTATCTAAAAGTGATTTCGTACTACTTATTTTTGATTGAAGTTATATTAAGATATATTTTTATATTGCTCACAAACTGAAATGAAATATGTATAATAAAGGCATGTGCATTTAAACAATTCCTCTTGATATTTGTGTTTTTTAATTATATTTTAAAAATTATCGTCCACCGTTTGTTTATATTATAATAAATATCAATTTTAAAAATTATTTACTTCTTTCAAACAAATACTTCCTCTGTTATGGTTTCTAATCACACGCTGAACATTTTAGTGCAAAATATATATTAAAAAACTGTATTTCCGTAAAAACGGTTGAGGTTGTATCTCTGAGATACACGCGCCCGATGGCAGAATATTCTTGACGCGCCCGACCGAGGGTTAAGGCCTGTTTTGTTTCTTTATAGCATCCATCGGTTAAACAATATGATTTATTTTCTTATGCGTGTAGTTGCCTGCAAGAATACCACAAAAGCTTAGACTTATAGTGGTTACCTACTAAATATTCATTAAAAGGGGTTTACTATTTGTAAGTATTATAAGAAGTTATTAAATTTTTTTATTACTTTTAATTAGATTACGTAGCTGTATAGAGTAATAAAAGAAACAAGTTCCAATTACACATCTTGAAAATAACTCACATACGTCAATATATTTATTTACATTCTTGTATCCAGTGGGGTCATTTATCAATTTATTAGATGCAAAGCATAAATCATTTTTCTCAAATATATACTCGGAAATCATATTTGTGAATCCCACCAACTTTCTTATCCATAAACATTTTTAAGGTACCTACAAATACTTTACGGAAACCCTTAGATCAAGGGTGAACAACCTTTTTAATCAACGGGCCAATTTAAATTTTAAAATTTTTTGATAAGCGGCACAGAAAAAAATGTTTACACATATGTATATATTTGATAACAATATATTCCATGGAGAAAGTCGATAAAATAAATTCAATTTTAGACAAGCTTGGTGCGCCGCTTAAACATGTTTTAAGCTGCGTGTTCATCCCTGCCTTACATTATGTTTTACATGTAAAATTATATTAGTAATTTACGTTGGCCTAAGGAGGGGGGTTTAGTTGTGGGATTTTTGAAAAATTTAAATATCTCAGGTACTATACGTCGGATCGAAATAGTGTATAGAAACAATCTTATTGAAAATTAAATGTACTATAAATATTGCTATATACATTTATTCTTTATCTTGAATATTAATATATAAGCTGCTAATAATATATTAGCATTTTTGAGTTTTCAGCCCTCAGTAAACCCTCACTTCTACACGTCTTACATAAACCATACTCTGCTATATAATAATCCACATTATTTCAAGCTTAAATACCAAATATTGCTTTCCAGAGACCTTTATTATACGAGATGCATGCACATATGTTCTCGTGAACCCTCTCCCTCCCCACCCCGTCTTAAATTCTTGGACTTCTAAAATTTGATTGATTCAGATGAAAATTATTCTGATTAATTATAAATTACAATACTAGATATAGTAAATAGTTTTCAGTAAAATTAATATTTTATATTCTGATGTTTCAGTTTTTCAATCAGGTGACCCGTTGGATGACATGTTTGTTTACATTTCAGACTCTTCCTGCCGGATAGGGAGGGGAAAGATTTCTTATTACCGTTTGTGTTTATTCACGGTGGTGTTGTGTTAGCAGTATGTAGGTTTATCTATTATTAAACTTCGCAAGGGAAATCTGCTTAGTTTACGCAGTCCCTGCATGACGGACATTTTTTATTAGAACCGGAAATGGGACATTCAAAACTTAAAAGAATCATTTTATGAAATATAAATATTGATTAATATTTCAGTTTGTAATTTGAGAGGCGAGAAGGAGAGCTAAGCATGAATTATGCGCCCCCTAATTTAAAATGGGAGCTAGGGCTATTTATATCAATTAATACTCTAATGGAAGAGGTGATTATTTTCAACTAATCAAGGTCCAATGCGCCCCCCCCCCACACGCTACTGATATCATTAAAGCAGTGTTGCCACATTCCAAATTGTAATCACAACTCTAAATACAGTAGCGAATCTTGAAATATCCTAAATATATGGTGTTTTGGGGAAAAGGTCTTAATAAAAGGGAGTCTTCCCACCAATTTATGTATGAAGGCACAAGGCTAGTTGGCACTAACTTGTCATCATTAGGAGCTAACAATTCAAAACAAAAAGGAAACATGTTTAAGGCCATACGCGAATCCAAAATTAACATTTCAAATATTTTAACCTTAATACGAATACTTACTAACTCCAGTCTTACGAATTGTCCTAGGTTAAAAATAATAAAATCGAAGTAAACATTTATATTTATAAGCTAGGACAATTTGTAAGAATGATGTTAGTTAGTTTTGGAAATTCTAAATATCTCCGTTACTATATTTCGGATCGAAAAACTCTATAGAACCAATCTTATTGCAAATTAAATGTACTATACATATTGTTATACACTTATTCTCTGTCTAGAATATTAACCGAGTTATTTGCATTTTGTGAAGTGAGTGTGCGGCCATTGTCGTGAGTTTCCGGATTAGTTCGGCCGTTTCTGTAGATCGGCTCTCGAGTAACCTAACCTTTCCTGTCTTCGAACCTTTTAGATTGTGAGATATTTGCGAATACGTTCAGTTTACCCACCTCCCCGCCCCTTCTTTATTTCTTGGACTACTAAAATTTCAGTTATTAAAATATAAATTATTCTGATTCATTATAAATTGCAGTACTAGATATAGCAAATAGTTTGCAATAAAGTTAATGTATATTAGTAATTGATTATGTATGTATATTAGTAATTGATTTTCTTTACGGTGAAGAATATGTCTATCTGTTCAGCTCTAAGTGGTTGGAAGACCTATTTGTTTACAATTCATAAGATATTTCCGTTGGGAGCTTATTAAAATTAACTGAACGACTTCTCATTACCGCTTGTATTTACTCACGGTGGTGTTAAGTGTTAGCACTATACAGAATTCTCTATTGTTAAACTTCACGTGGGAAATCTGCTTAGTTAAAGCAGCCCTTGCGTGACGGACTTTTTTAATATAAAGGTTTAATGCAGGATTAAAGATAAATTGGTTAACGGCTAATATCGGGGGGAGAGGGAGAATTTCTAAAATTCTAAATTCTTCCGTTATTATACATCGGATCGAAAAATTTTATTGGACTAATCATATTGTAAATTTTTCTATAAATGTTTTTATATACATATTTCCTCTGTTAAATATATTAACTGAAATATTCGGATTTTTTAGTGTTCAGTGCCCTCAAGTCCCCACCTTTCCACTTTTTTCGATTCCATTTTTTTTTTTACTTTTCACTTAGAAATAGATATTATATAGTGGGAATAGATCAGTAGTGTGTCATGAAAATTCGTGGGAAATCTGCTAAGTTTAAACAGCGCCTACGTGTCGGACTTTATTTTATTAATTTATTTTGTTGCACTTTAAATGATGTACGAGAAAACTACCATCTGTTTAAAATTAAACCCTCAAATATCCGCCCTTTCTCTATCAGATATAATGAAAGTGAAGGTCTATTTGGTATCCAAAGCGTTTATATATTCGGTCTAAGGATACCTAAAACACCTCCTTGGCTTATTAAGTACGTTGTAGACCTATCGTTAAACAAGTTTAAAAAATCAGACACATTATCTACACTATTCTACAAAAATCACTTCAAACTGTTTTAGCAAAGAAAAACTTCCATTTTGTTTGGTATACTGACGGACCCAAGAGCGATGACAAAGTCGGATCTGGAGCAGTCACAGAAAGAGGAGTGTTTTTCAGAAAAGTTGCTACCCCACTATATTACACTTGGAGCTGAACTCCACGCAATTTGGAGACATTTACATCACTCACCCAATAGCACTAAACATAACAGAAGAAATTCATAAACAAACATACCAAAATACAATTACCCTATATTGGCTGCCAGGACACGAGGACCTTGGACTTAGTACGACAGCAGACTACCAGGCTAAACTAATTACTCAACAAACTCAATACGCAAAAACAAACTTATAATACGAAGACATAGGTAGTGAGACATATAGGTACACCACCGAATCCTAAAGAAATGGCAATAATAATAGATAGAAGTAAAGAACCAGCTCCGCAGTATCAGAAGTACTATTAAGGAGTGGCCATCGAGCTATAGGAGTACTAGACGGGAGGAAGTAGTTCTTGCCAGACTCAGGATCGGCCACACATACCTGACACATAGACACTTAATGACAAGGACTGATAACCCTATATGCAAATACTGCAACAAACACCTTACGATAAAACACACACTGACAGACTGCATCCAACGAGAAACCCTTCACATACCCCACGATATGACAACTATTAACTAACAGCAGCCAATATATTCCACAAATACTAACATATCTAAAACAACAATTACAAAAACATATAATACAAAATAGAATAGGTCTACAGTATACCTAAAAAGATTTAAAAGGGTTAACTTTTATTATATTCTTTAGACAAAACAAGAAAATGAGAAAGAATAAAACATTAAAGAAATAGTTTCCATAATATAAAAGTATAAAAAAGGTAAGCACATAAAGAAGTAAATATATCATCCTAATGATGCCAACCACCATCGCTGTGGGGCACAAAACTAAATAAATAAAAAAATAATAATATAAATGTACTAGTATATAGGAATAACATAATTTTCTTATTAAAACCAATTTAAATTGCTGTCTTTATTACTAGTCTAATGTTTATTTTTGTCTTTATTACTAATATTTAATGATTATTTGTTGTATTTAATTTTTTATTTGTTGTTTCAGTTTTTGTTATTTTTCTATAATTTTGTTTTCATTTTACATTGTGAAACTTTGAGCCAAATCGCCAAGATGCGGGTGCTCCTGTATAGATAAACTTAAAAAAAAATTAATGCCTGTTCTATAATTTTCATAAGCTGAGCTACGATTTCGATTTGATTTTAGAGAGCATACCATGAGATGATACCTAATTTCGCAAACTGATTAATTTAAATCTAGGGAAGTTTGCTAACAGCGGAGGTAGCTCGTGGGGGACTTTTATTACTGCCTGTGCCTCAAATGGAGATATTGCGGAAAACATTGTGGGGAGTGGAGTTAGCGGGGCTGGAAGTAACTTGAGAATATTCTCTGCATGGAGGGGCGCCATCCCCTATCCGTCACTGTGCTGGAGTTCTGGAAAATACACTGGGCAGGCTCCCACACAAATGGGGTAAGACAGGGGTGCATGTCTCTCTCTCTCTCACTCTCTCTCTCTCTCTCTCTCTCTCTCTCTCTCTCTCTCTCTCTCTCTCTCTCACACACACACACACACACACACACACTGTCTCTCGCACACTGCTTTTAGCTTGTCTCTCCTCCTAGCACTAGCAGGAAACTGCCCATATTGTTAGTGCCCAAGCAAACTTTCAAATGTTCAGATACTAAAAATTCTATTTAGCTGATTTCCCCGAAGGCACAAAAATAAACTCTGTTCAAAACTATATATATATATATATATATATATATATATATATATATATATATATATATATATATATATATATATATATTTGTTTGTTAACATTATAGCGATTTTAAAAGTAGAATTAGTACCAAAATTAGAAATGTATTGGCTATATCAAGTGTGCATTTTGATGGAGAAAAAAATGAGAGAACATTAGAACATTAAATTTGCTATAATATTGATTTTATACAATTTTTCGATATGACGTATAATAACGGAAATATTTTGAATTTTCGAAGTTCCGTCCAACAACCCCCGCCCTCTGAATTCAGCCGTTAATGGACCGAACCTTCGTTTTTACATAAAACGTATAAATATAGATTTTGGTAAAGATAAAAAAAAAAAAAACAACGACCTCTAGAGCGTTAACAGTTAAATATATATATATATATATATATATATATATATATATATATATATATATATATAATGGTGAACGGACGTCGTTTTCGCCATCTCCTGGGTAGGATCGATGGACTTTTGTGCATATTTTTCAAAAATCTCTCAATGAGAACGGCCTCAATAGCAGATATCCCTTGAGGGAAATCTGCTAACTAATCATAACATTTAGAATAATAACGCCAGGGATACCCTTGAGGGATTTGCAGGTTCTTCACAGTTTTAGCGTTCAATCGGGGGGGAACAGCTAGATGTGACACGAGCAAGTATGAAACCTAATTTCAAAGTTTCCATGTTAATCTGTTGAGTATTGAGGCGCCCTATAAACAGAGACCTGTAATCATTGGATGTTTAATTACTGCCTAAGTCCTATAATTTACACAGAATGGTTCACCTCAATTAAAGCGGAGACTAACTTGTAGGATTATTCCCTTAACGAGTTTCGAACACTTTCATAGACAGCTTCTTAGTTTGTATTATGTGAGGTATTAAATATAACTCCTTCAATTGAACTTAGAAAGCTTTGATTAAGAAGAAAACCTCAGCCTTTATATAAAAGTTATACTCAAATGGGTTTTCATTTTTAGCAGATTTCCCATAAGGGAAATCAGCTATTGAGGTCGTACTCATGACGCGAGTTTCGAAAAATTTCTTCAAATGTCCATCGATCCTACCCAGGAGATGACGAAAATGAGATCCGTTCAAAATTATATATATATATATATATATATATATATATATATATATATATATATATATTTGTCTGTTAACGCTCTAGCGTCCGCAATTTTCGTTTGATCGTTACCAAACTCGATATTTAAACGTTTTATGCAAAAAGAAAGATCAAGTTCGTTAATGGCTGAAATCGGACCAGCGGGAGGGGGGGTTTAGAGGGGAGGATTTTCAAAAATTCGAAATATCTCCGTTACTATACGTCGGATCGAAAAATTATATAGAATCAATCTTATTGCAAATTAAATTTACTATAAATAATGTTATATACATTTATTCCGTATCTTGAATATTAACCGAGATATTCGCATTTTTCTGTTTGAGATGAGATCGGCTAACTTCGGGTCTAGTCGTGAGTTTCCGTCAAGAGCTAGTTCGGGCCGTTCCCGTAACTGTTTGAGTCTCTATTCTGACATTTCTCTATTGTAAAACTTCACGTGGGAAATCTGCTTAATTGACGCAGCCCCTGCGTGACGGACGTTTTTCTTTTCCGCAAAATGTCAATTTTTCTTATATTAAGCTATTTTAACAGATTTCCCTTGACAAAAATCAGCTATTGACGAAAAGTTCGGACCGCTAGACACACACACACACACATATATATATAAAATTTTGAACCGGTCATTTTCGTCATCTTCTAGGTAGGGTACATGGATTTTTGAGGAAATGTTTCGAAAATAGCGCCATGAGTACGACCTCAATAGCGAATTTCCCTAACGGCATATCGGCTTAAAATAAAAGGTTTTTTTGTACTTTAAGGAGACGATGAGATCACCGATATCATTGAGATAAAATGGGGAGTCGATTTCAGCATTTGGAATTGAACCAGTCTAGCAGAAATGGAATGTTACAAAATGTATTAATGAATGTTGACTTTGAGGTTTCCCATTTAATCCTTATTCACTCTAGATGTATTCCTTTCTTATATTTCGGCTTATTTCCACATATCTTCTATTTAATTATGAGTAATAACTTTCTATGCTTAGCAGAATCTGGTAGCAGATTTGGTACGCATGACGTATTGTCGAAACATTTCCTCAAATGTGCATCCATCTTACTCAGGAGAGGGAGAAAATGAGGTCCGTTCAAAATTAAAATTAAATATGTATATATATATATATATATATATATATATATATATATATATATATATATATATAAAATTGTAACCTCTGTCTGTACATTGATTTTTTTCGCGAAATTTCACGATAACTTTTCGTTTCACATGTCATAGACACCATAACTGCATTTTGTTTCTTTGGTGTCTGTCTGTTTGTTTGTTACCTTTTCACGCATAAACGGCTGAACCGAATTTTATGAAACTTGGTATGCATATTACTACTAACCCAACTTAAACTTTAGGCTATATTAATATCCATTGAGACGAACAGGAGTGGGGGTTATAACAGAAGCCTGAAATTAAAAATAGCGATATTTCGTTTTCTATTGGTTTTTCGGTACATATGCACATAACAAAAGTTGTTTATTTTGTTATTTAGAGTAACTTTTGTTATATACACTTTTGTCGTATACCGAAGTTTAAATGCGTTATACGCTAAAAATTATAGCGGGAGTCAACAATATTATTTGCCAAAAAAGACTCAACCAAAGTAAACCAAACTCGGTAAAATAAATAAAACTCGGTAAGTGTATTAACACTAACGCTTTCATTATAATAAGCCATACCAACATTTCTATACCTAATTATAAAGGCGTTATACGCCAAAAAGTGTTAGCAGAAGTCAACAATTTTATTTGGCACAAAAAACTCAACCGAACTAAACCAAACTCGGTATGTGAATTAGCACTAACGATTTCCTTATAATAAGCCATACTAACATTTCTAGGGACGGGCAGGAGTGGAGGTTATAAAGGAGGCCTGAAATTAATTATAGTGATATTTCGTTTCTTAATGGGATTTCAGCAAATATGCACACAACAAAAGTTGTTTATTTTGGTATTTAGAGAAATTTCCTCAACAATTCTTTTCAATATGAACTACCAGGTACAGCACCTGGAAAAATTAATTCAAATGTATGTTAATATTTTGTCCTTAATAATTCAAATCTATGCATAATGCACAGGAAACGGGAAATATGACAATATGGAGGACAGTGAAGTCTTACATAAAAAAATAATTTTATTATTAACAAATCCACAGAAATGACGGGTATTAACCCGTATAACACTGGGACGGGTAAAAGTCAAAATATTGTGAAAAGTAAAGCCTTGCCAAAAAAATATCATCACCATTCAGCCTCTAATGAATTCCCGGGCGAAGCCAGGTATCTGAGCTAGTACGTCTATATATATATATATATATATATATATATATATATATATATATATATATATATATATATAAACATATCTAACGGTTGAAATTTTTGTTTGATTGTTATCAAACTCGAAATTTAATTGTTTCGTGAAAAAATAAAGATCTTATTAGATAACGGCCAAAATCGGTCCAGTTGGAGAGGAGGCGTTTAGAAGGGAGAAATTTTAAAAATTCGAAATATCTTAGTTATTACACGTTGGGTCGGAAATTTGAATGTAACGTACCTTATTGATAATTTGATTACCTATCAATATTGTTATATACTTATTTTCTCGTTCATGGATATTAAGGGAGATATTTGGATTTTTCAGTTTTCTGCCTTCCGTAACCCCTCTACCTCCTAATTATGTCATATTAACAATAAGCTTTTAGATCATATACCATTTTCTTCGAACCTTAAATATCAAATATTGTTTTCATCGAACTTCTTATGTTCATATTCGTTAGTGGATGAAATTAATACAGGAATAGGTTTCGTACTCGTGACAAGTATTTTGAAAAATTTCCAATTATCTTTGTTTGATCGGTACCAAATTCGATATTTCGATGTTTTATGTAGAACTAAATATCATGCTCGTTAATGACTAAAATCAAACCAGTGGGAGTTGGGGGGGGGATCAGAGAGAGTGAAAATCGAAAATTCAAAATACCTCCGTTGTTATTCGTCAAATCAAGAAATTATATAAATCAAGTATTATTGAAAATTTAATTTTCTATAAATGATGTCTTACACCTGCTTTTTTTTTACAGTAAACCCCCGTTTTTAGTCATCGCACTTTAAAAATAAGATAATATATCATGGAACGTCTTATTCCAAGCTTAAATACAAAATATTGTTCTCAACGGACCTTATTAAAAATTAAATAAGATTTCAATGACCACCCACTTCTTGCGTGGTCATCCTTTTTACTTTTGGAAATAGAGAATATATGCTGAGATGAGACGTGTACTGTATCATTCACGTGTACTTGCTCTGAGAAATCTGCTAAGTTACGCACTGACTGATGGACTTTTCCTAGCTTCTCATTATTTAATTATTTAATAGAACTAATGGTGAGCAATAATTTGTAATATTTTGAAATTGGTCGGATGCTATCATGTCCATCTGGTAATGTCTTACATCACCATGAAATCTTAGCCGCAAGTATATGAAGATGTGATTAGACCCATTTTTATGTGAATCATGGAGCCATAACTATGAAACACAAGACCCTAAGAGGTCCGGGAGTTTTAGTAAAAATATGATAGGCATTGGTCCTTTATGGTTTCCAGAACCGAAGATCAGAGAACATATTTTCGCCATAATTTCTTGGGTCAGCTAGTTGGTCTTATCTCAATGGAATATACAGCCTCTAATATTGCCGTCCCAGTTTCTTTTGTGCTCTCCAGTATTTTTTGTCAGAAAGGTTTCTTTTCCAGCATTCCAATATTCCCTTATAACTTTAATCGTGCTACCTTTTCAATGGTTCATTCTTTTATGGGTTCTCCTACCTCAATCCCTAATCATTTTTATTTATGTATTTTAGGGAATTTTCTCTTTGAGGTGTATAAATATGGGCTTCACATACTCAATCACGCTTGTACAGGGTGTCCCGTGCAGGCCACAATTGAAATATTTTTTAAACCGTTAGAGATATCGCAACATTTCAAACGACCATAGTTATAGCTCTCATCACAGCCTTTCGATTGAGTTATTTATTAATCAAAAAAAGTCCGTCACGCAGGGGCTGCAGATTTCCCACGTGAAGTTTTACAATAGAGAAATCTGCCTAATAACAACTGTAGTAGTAAGAAACCTCTAAACCTAAAACATTATTTAGTACGTAATAACCCAGTAGTTTCTAGCCCCAAAAAACAGTTAACCTAACCTCTAAACCTATTCACGAGGGACGATTAGTTATGGAAACGGCCGCCAGAGCTCTCGGCAGAAAGTCCGAACATAGCCTACTGGTGACCACACGCAGAATACAAATGCAAATATCTCGGTTAATATTCAAGATAGAGAACAAATGTATATAACAATATTTATAGTAAATTTAATTTGCAATAAGATTAATTCTGTACAATTTTTCGGTCCGACGTATAGTAACGGAGATATTTCGAATTTTCGAAAATCCTCCCCTCTAAACCCCCCCCCTCCCACTGATCCGATTTCAGCCGTTAACGAACTTGATCTTTCTTTTTACATAAAACGACTAAATATCGAGTTTGGTAACGATCAAACAAAAATTGCGACCGCTAGAGCGGTAACAGACAAATATATATATATATATATATATATATATATATATATATATATATATATATATATATATTTTTTTTTTATACGCTTGGTATTTATCGATAAAATGGTGGCCAAAGTCGTGCCTCTTTTCAATGTCACAAATTCAGATTTGATGAATACATCAATGACTTACACATCAATTTTTTTTTTTTTTTTAAGTAATTGTAGTTTTATCCACAGATTCAATTATAAATATTTTACTTAAAAGTGGGATCAAAGCACTCTAGCAACTACTTTCAGAATTACTTTTCCCCTCCTTAAGGGAAATCTGCTAAAAAAAAATGTTAGTTGTAACTAGTGAGTGCGCCCTCATAAATCAACCCCCTTCAAGCATGACTTTTATCCAAAGATTCAAATAAAAATATCGCTTGGTAAGTGTTAGGGAGTGTAATGAAGGATTGTTGTGTTTATAGCTCTTTGGAATATTTATCTCTTTATAGGTTAGGTGTAAAACATATGTTTTGTAGATTTGGAAGACAAGCTTTTGTTTTTGGACATAAAGTCCATTAATCATGAGTTGATTAATAAAGAGGTACATATTGATTAATAATTCTAAACCTGCTTAAGAACAGTAAGTAAAATACTTTCAATGTAATCAGTGGATAAAACTAAAGCAATTACTTAAAAAGGCACGTCTTTGGTCACCATTTAATCGCTAAAACTAAGCGAAGCAACAAAAATACACGTGTTCTTTCGTTTTTTGAGTAGTTTTCAATAATATATTAAAAATTGGGGTGTAATGAAAATTTATTAAAAATTTAAAAGAGGAAATGCGCACTTGACATTTATAATTTATCTGAAAGGTCTCAATGAGTGCTACAATTTTGGTTCATGACAATTTTGCGATATCGGTTTAATAGTTATTTTCATCACTAGTACCAAAAGTGGGTGTTTTCGGTGCGAGGTCTAGTTTTACGAGCGAGGCGAAGCCGAGCTTGGAAATTGGACCGAGTACCGAAAGGACACTTTTGGTACGTGTTATGAACAATACTCTTCATTATACTGCTCATACTTGAGTGCATTAAAACCCTGTTATATTTCATTAATAACTTAAAGATACAATATAAGAAATTAAAGTGACACATTATTTTATTTGAAATAAAACATCTGTTTATTAACCTATAATAGAAGAAAAGTACATTACATCACTCTGATCTGAAAGTAGTTACTTTCGCTACCGTATGTAAGTATGGAAAGTGGGTCTTTTTATAATAACTTGAAACAGCTGTTCTCTTTCCCACTCTAGGGAGGGAAAACCTTTTCCCTCCCTTTAATGAAGTTACAGTTTCCAACGCTAGGTTAGCTAGCGTTACCATTCGAAAAAACGATTTATATTGTTACGTTTTTGTATTACCAAAACCAGTAATAAACGTTCTTTTGGATTGCAAAATTAAATACTCGCAAGTTTCACAGTTTTTATCACTGCATAATTTATTTCACAATGCACAATAAACTTGGTGATTATTCCTAATTACTACTCACAGTATACACTGATAGCGTTACTGTTCTTCAATGAGTCACAGTCCAATAATTCACTGAAATTCACAGAAAGACGGCACTGCACTGTCCTTTACTTCGCGGCACTGCACTTTCTTCTACTTCGCGGCACTGCACTGTCCTTTTCTTCGCGGCACTGCACTGTCTTAAAAACGGCACTAAACTGTTACTTACAGTCACGGCACAACACTGTTCTTCTTATAAAAACACTTTACCGCACTGTACTAAGTCGCACTGTAGCACTGATGTGAACATCAAGACAGGAGAGAATAAAACTGACTGGCTCGCAGCTGGCCGCTCTTTATAGGTTGTCGGCATACATCAAAGGGGAATTGTCTAGTTCATTCGACGTCTGGCTGGAAGGTACTGGTCAGACCTAGAACATTCTTTCGGTCTCTTTGATCTACGTCACACTTTCCAAATACGCGACTCTCTCTGAAAGATTATTCATCTATTTAGTTTTCGCAACAATATTTTAGTTATTTTAAAGCACTAAAGATATTATTGGACGATTACTTATCATTAGAAAATATAATTACACTAATTTAATTAGTTTTATTATAAAATTCGTTTATGTCATTTAAAAGAGTTCTGTATAAATCTAAATTTGTGACATTGTTGTCATTTGTTATCAACTCGATTGTCGCAGCTACATCTCATGTTTACAAACCACTTATTTTATTTATACAAAATGGCTGGGAGCATACCAGAAAATTTAATGAAGGAAGCCACTAAAATTGTTGAGTTGTAAATGTTTGAATTTGTTATAAACTTATTTCAAATAATAAAGAATTGTGTTTGAAAGAGTTATTAAAGTTATGTTACTTGCATCAGGTTAGTGTTCTAAATCAGTTGTTCAGAAATAATCGATACTACAGAATGTAAAACAAATCATTTAATATGATAATACTTAATAATTACGAGTTTAAATTATATTTCGCATTTTTTGCCTCGGGATGTAAAGCATCGTTCATAACTCGGGCGGAAAATGAGTTTTCATTATACTGCGTCAAAAAACATGTGTTTTCAATACTAGGTTTGAGTCCGTAAAATAGCTCTTTTCGGGACTAGTACTGAAAAATCTTTTCGGTGCGCTAACCTTACCTGTTACTAATAAACATGTGTTTGAAGGAGGTTATATTCATTCTAATATTTGCTTACTTATAATAAGTAGTGTGTTTAAAGTGCCAGGCTGGCAAATAATTCCTTTTACGGTTTACGGTTGGTTTTGTAGGAAATTGTATTTTCCGGTTTCCAGTAGGCGTCGCTTCAAATTAAAACTAGTTCTTTCTTGCAGCTCTACTATACACATTTCAAATAAATAACCAGACTTTACGAATAACGTCCACAGGCAGGCAGGCATCGTGAACTGGCCACTGGCTCTCCAGGAACAATGTGGCACGTCAGTCTACTGGAGACAACTCATTCCAAGTCCTTCTTGGATAACTGAGGGTGAACGTTGAGTTGATCACTCACTATACTCTGATCAGGGATGCTTCGAGTCCCAGTGGTGGCTAAGGATCTTAAGGGTCTAGAATGCCAACAAAAAATTATATATATATATATATATATATATATATATATATATATATATATATATATATATATATATTTGCGAAAGCTGCGTACTTGAAAAATTATGGTGAGTTAATCACGTGTTTAAGAAGTACGAAGTAGATAAAGGCAGCCCTGTAGGAGTGTTCTAGGCGACGGCCTCTCTGGGCAGTGCTTTTTAGTTTCAGTGCAGTGCAGTGTTTTTGTGAAGATCAGTGCAGTGTCGTGTTTTGCGGTTTTCAGTGACTCGCGTGATCGTGAGTTATCGTACTGTGCAATAAGAAGTGCAGTTATCAGTGCGTATTATGATTATTTTTATCTATTTATTAGCGTCCACTTTTTGCAACTTAGGCTAATCGGGACGGGTTATCTACAGGTTACCACCCTATTGTAGCCAGGGTGGGATTTTAGGACGTTATTTAATGAATTTCGTCACTAAATAATTTCCTTTGCCCAGACAAGAATCGAACTCGCCACTCTAGATTTACCATGTGAGATAAAGGTCAACGCTTTAACTCGTATGGCTAACCTGAGCCCCATATTATGATTAGTCGTGCAGAATAATTTAACAAGTGTGAAAAAGTGTGTGGTGCATCGTCAAATAAATTGTGCAATGAAAAAACGCTTAAGTTTGTTTGTTTAATTTTGGAATCCTAAAGAACCCTAATACTCAACGTTATATATCTGTAACCCCAGTGAATAAGTGGTTAAGTCGACCAGTGAGTTAGGGGGACTTAACCACTTATTCACTGGTACAACAGATATATATTATATTGAAAAATATATGTTTAGATATACTTAGTTAGGTTATTTTAAGGCCCGAGAATAGTAGAACATATTGCGAATTGCCGGCAAAGATGAATTAGTTTGTGATTCCGTGTCCGACATCCACACCAATAAGGGGATCCAACGGTGCTCACCAAAGATATTCATTATTCTTTTTATTACTAATTATTTTTTTAGTTGGGCTTAATTAGTTATCTACAAATGCACAAGCGTTCCAATTACTTTAACTATGCGAGACAGAGCGACTCACGGAGCCTGAGTTAATATAAAATATGTAATTAATTAGACGACTTTAATCAAGCAAGTCCATTCATGAAATGGGTTCTATTGACTGAAGTGCCATTCATTCAAAAACTCTAAAGCTCTGCCGGCAAAGGGAAAATATCTCAAAGAAAAATAGAGGCAAAGGGAAGATATAAGAGTCCTTACTGGTGAGATATCCTTTATGACTCCCCTCAGAAGTATTTCTTACCTAGATGCACTCTACATTATTGGAGCTTATTTCTAATAATATACTACAATAATCATATTTTAGCAGATTTCCCTTAAGGGAAATCAGCTATTGAGGTTGTACTCATGACGGAATTTTCGACATTTTTCTTCAAATGTCCATCGATCCTACCTAGTAGATGACGAAAATGAAGTCCGTTCAAAACTGTATATATATTTGTCTGTTACCGCTCTAGCGGTCGCAATTTTTGTTTGATCGTTACGAAACTCGATATTTAACCGTTTTATGTAAAAAGACAGATCAAGTTCGTTAATGGCTGAAATCGGACCAGAGGGAGGGGGGGGTTTAAAGGGGGGGATTTTCGAAAATTCAAAATCTCCGTTATTATGCATCGGATCGAAAAAGTGTACAGAACCAATCTTATTGAAAATTAAATTTACTATAAATATTGTTATATACATTTATTCTCTATCATGAATATTAACCGAGATATTTGCATTTTTATGAAGTCTGTGGTGGGGTATAGTTCGGATTATGTCGGCCATCTTCGTCATTTCTCGGCTCAGGCGGAAGCTTCTTCTAACCTGGCGTTTTTAACCTTACCTTACCTTCCTTACTTTGTGAGATTTATGCAAAATACGTTTTGTTCATCCGCCCCCCCCCTTCTTTAGTTCTTGGACTACTAAAATTTGAGTTATTAAAATATAAATTATTCTTACAATTCAGAAGCCGTTTCAGTTGGGTATTTATTTTAATTAACTGAAAGATTTCTCATTATCTAATCATGGTGGTATTGGGTTACCATTATGCAGATTTCTCTATTGTAAAACTTCACAGGGGAAATCTGCTTAGTTTACGCAGCCCCTGCGTGACGGACTTTTTTGAGGTAATGTAATGAAGGCAATTACTATTAAATGAAGAGTTCCTTCATTATAATATTATCGTCTTCTAGATACAAAACAGGCAATTTTAAATAGTCACATTACAATTCTTTGATAAAATATGGCAGACATCAAATAAAAATATGTGACTTTGATAATAGGTACGATTTTGGCCACTAAATATTAAACGAAATAAAAAAAAAATACACGGATTTCTTTTTTTAGTAGTCGTCAAAAATGTATTAAAAAAGTGGGGCAAATAGAAAACGCAGACTTTAGAGTGTTGATGAATCTCCGTAAAGTAATTCTGAAGGTAGTTGCTAGAATGCTTTGATCCCACTTTTAAATAAAATATTTATAATTGAATCTGTGGATAAAACTACAATTACTTAAAAAAAAATAAATGCGTAACTCATTGATGTATTCATCAAATCTGAATTTGTGACATTGAAAAGAGGCACGACTTTGGCCACCATTTTAACGATAAATACTAAGCGTATCAAAAAAAGTCCGTCACGCAGGGGCTGCGTAAACTAAGCAGATTTCCCCTGTGAAGTTTTACAATAGAGAAATCTGCATACTGGTAACACAATACCACCGTGATTAGATAATGATAAATCTTTCAGTTAATTAAAATAAATTCCCAACTGAAACGGCTTCTGAATTGTAAGAATAATTTATATTTTAATAACTCAAATTTCAGTAGTCCAAGAACTAAAGAAGGGGGGGGGTGGCTGATGAACAAAACGTATTTGCATAAATCTCACAAAGTAAGGAAGGTAAGGTAAGGTTAAAAACGCCAGGTTAGAAGAAGCTTCCGCCTGAGCCGAGAAATGACGAAGATGGCCGACATAATCCGAACTATACCCCACCACAGACTTCATAAAAATGCAAATATCTCGGTTAATATTCAAGATAGAGAATAAATGTATATAACAATACTTATAGTACATTTAATTTGAAATAATATTGGTTCTGTACAATTTTTCGATCCGATGCATAATAACGGAGATATTTTGAATTTTCAAAAACCACCCCTCTAAACCCCCCCTCCCACTGGTCCGATTTCAGCCAATAACGAACTTGATCTGTCTTTTTACATAAAACGGTTAAATATCGAGTTTCGTAACGATAAAACAACAATTGCGACCGCTAGAGCGTTAACAGACAAATATATATATATATATATATATATATATATATATATATATATATAATTTTGAACGGACCTCATTTTCGTCATCTCCTGGGTAGGATCGATGGACATTTGAAGAAAATTTTCGAAAATCGCGTCATGAGTACGACCTCAATAGCTGATTTCCCTTAAGGGAAATCTGCTAAAATGCCAAAAGTACATATGTTTCTATTTTTTTGAGTAATATTCAAATATGCATTTAAAATTTGGGGTAAAGAGGAAACGCTCACTTAAGAGTTACTTAACTATTTTTGAGAAAATAATAAATAATGCATTTGAAAGTGTGTGATGAGTGTATCAATTTTGGTCCTTAGCATTTTTCCGATATCACTAACAGTTTAAATGATGTTTCAATTTTGGCCAGCACGGGGAACCCTGTAAAAGGCTTTGTGCGAATATTTAAATCACTTATTTATACACCTCTCAGAGAAAATTCTCTGAAATACGTAAATGAAAATAATTAGTTGTACTTAATAGTACCCATATCAGATTGAATATGCCCCTTATTAATAATTAATGAGCAACTTATGAAATTTTCTTCTACAAATTCCTACTTTCTACAGTTTGATATTAAGAAATTTCCTAATTCGCATAAAAATAAAATTATCACACGCTCTCAGGTGAAAATACAAAACATAATCAGATCCTTGTGTGCATTTAATGAATAAATTTGATATACCCCAAATTGAATTTGTTTAACCTATGTATATATAAAATTGTAGGCTCGGTCTGATTTTAGCAGATTTCCCTTAAGGGAAGGGGGTTAAGCTGTTATTAGGCAGATTTCTCTATTGTAAAACTTCACGTGGGAAATCTGCTTAGTTTACGCAGCCCCTGCGTGACGGACTTTTTCTCTCGAAATGTCACGATATCTTTTCGTTTTAAATGCCTTAGGCATGATATCTGCAATTCGTGGCTTTGGTGTCTGTTTGTTTGTTACCTATACACGCATAACCTAATGAACCGAATTTTATGAAACAGCACATTAAAACCATTCACACAATCAACCGGCAAATTTTTATTAAATGAATAAATCCTAAAGTCAGAGTAGTAAAAACATCCGAAATACTTAACCTATACTATATAGAATAATAGAATGGAAGCGAATTCTTAATTGGACAAGTGAGAAGAATAGAAAATAAACCTACCTAAAGTACTGGGTGTTGACCTGACGAACCTTAGGACCAGACTGGCTTACCACCCAAGCTAGCTGAGGTAAGGAGGCTACTGGCATTTACTTGAGTGGGCAACCATCGCCTTTAATATTAATATTACCCTTGGATGTTAAAAGATCCAGGAGATGTTAATCTTAATCCCGCCAAATCGGTGATTTTCCTTCCTGCCACTCTGACCCACGTATGTAGCTTTGCAGGAAGAACAAAGTTTCCAGTAGACTCCGGACCTCTCCAGAGCGGGAACATCTTTAGGCTAGGGGAATAGATGTTTGAGTCTTCTTCCACCTGTAAGCAGTCTTGATTCCTGCTTTTTCCCACAGGTTACCTATTTTCTCTGAGAGAGGCTTAATGAACGGTATGCTCATTTCGTATACGAGCTTATCACTCATTTTGTGGAGATTGATAAGAGCTGAGTCAGTTTTCTTCTGTGCCGCTTTTCTAAGATCCTATCCACCAAAACTCTCAACGAATCTATTTTTGAGCCTCAAGTACATAAAAAACAATAATTCCTTTCTGAAATCCTCATCTGACCGTGGAATATTGATAAACCGGTCTAGTAAAAACGTAAACCCCGACATTTTCTATCGAGAGTGGTGGTTTTTCTTAATACTTTTGATTCCATGAAGCTACAACTTCAAAAGTAAAACAAATGACCTACATTTAGGCAAAAAAAGTGATAGCGACTAAGTAAACTATATTTGAGTTATTCCTCTTTATACCATTTAATAGTTTTTGACCCACTCAGTGTTTAAACACCCACTATTATGCTAGACAAATGTTCGATTAGGTTAAAGTTTTCTGGGGCACAGTTACAAAAGGTGACTAAAAATTTATTCAACTGCTGAGAAAGACAGTTCGCTGGGAGGATAATAATCTGCAGGATTGCATTCAATGAACGAAAGCTTTTTAATCAGAATTATGGACGCAAAAGGATTTTCATGAATTAAAGAGGGTCTCGGAAGATCACAAATGCCAGAATAAGGCATTTATGACTTATTCCAAGCTAGTTGCCAAGCTGAGAGGGAGATGGCGCTGTGATCAGGTGGAGCGGAAAATCATCAAGAGAAGTTCACGGTGCGGTGGGAGGGGGGCGGCACTAAGACTTGACGCAACAATGAGTCCTCCCTGGTCTCTTTGTGTCTCTCTTCTAATATTCTCTCTGTTTCTCTCTGTTTCTCCATATCAGTCTCCCTCTCTCTCGTTCCCTCTCACTCTCTCCCCTCTTCCTGTGGAATGCGAGTCCCCCCAAGAAACCTCCAGCTTCTGTCAAACGAAGATAGCGTAACCGCACTCCTACGCAAGAATGTTACAATGAGACTCTTTAGTCAGAGAAGTGTTCTACCTCAATACGATTAATTAAATTTCCAACAAGTCTCAAGATCCTCTGCGCCATCAAATCTGTTCCGGTTATCCAACATCTTGTGAAAAACTTCTTGTGAAAAAATTTCTTGTGAAAAACGTATATCAATAGCTCTTCTATATTTCCCAGTAGCACTTAGACGTAAAGTTAACTTGGGTCTTAAGCTATATAGTCTGGTCACATGACGAAACTTCACAAAATTATTTCTAGTCTTCACTAAAGCCGAAGTACGATATATTTAGACTCCGGACTGCAACCCATCCTGACCGACAATAGTGGTGATAAATAGCCTGAAGAAGGTAACTGTAGATCTACCGAAAATTAGCAAAATGAAGCGTGTCAAGAAGACGGAGCAGAAAGCCGGTTTGGAGAAGAAGAAAATAAACGTAATGTTTCATATATCTGCAAGCATGTTGTTAAATAACTTATAATTTCTAAGACTGGTGCTCCGGGGTCTTTTTTTTTATTTAATTAATGAAATTAATGATGCAATCTCATTTAAAATATACCTTTCATTTGTTTTTATTTGGTCATAACTTTGTTTTATTGTTGTTGTTTTCTTCAAAAGTGCTTAGTAGGTTCTTTTTTTAGTAATTATAATAGGTACTAGAGACAATATTTTATTTGCTTAGCTGTATACCTCTCAACATAGTGTAATACGGTTTTATTTAACATTCTGGTCCTTACCTTTACAGAGGCCATAATCCCATGTTTTATTTCGGAATGGAGTCTGATCCTGACTAATAATATGAAATTATGGATGAAATTTTTATATATACCCCAAATTGTAGGCTCCTTAGAAAACCCGCTGATTGAGCGGGTCGTGAGTAACGAACTTTTAATAATGAATATAATCTATCCATTTTTGAGGTGCTGGATGGTGAAGGAATTATTATCTCATTTAAGAAAAAACGCCTCGTTCCTTCACTATTATTTATTCGTTGTGACAGAGCGCTTTCAGAGCATACGCTCCATCATCAGTGCCCTGCTCTTCACAATGATGTGACAGAAACCAAGGATTCCCTGTGACCCTTAGGTTGAGATACCGCCAGCCCAAGTTCGGTTCCTTTTTAGCAGATTTCCCTTAAGGGAAATCAGCTATTGAAGTCGTACTCATGACGCGATTTTCGAAAAATTTCTTCAAATGTCTATCGATCCTACCCAGGAGATGACGAAAATGAGATCCATTCAAAATTATATATATATATATATATATATATATATATATATATATATATATATATATATATATATATAAACTCGCGGACAAAAAAAAACGGCGCACCTACATTTTTAAACATAATACTACATTTGTCAGTGATCAGTCGTGCTACTGGTTTTATCATGACGCTATGTGCACCTTGACACTTTCTTGTCAATAATCCGAAGTGGTATTAGGATCCCAAAGAATTATGTTGGAGATAAGACTGTTGAATTCTGTAATCCACGTTTCATTAGTACACGCCTGGCTCTGTCAGTTCGGCGGTGATTTAAGCTAGAGGGGGTAACACACGGTACTAAACCGAGATAAAAGAAATTCCCATAATTTTTGTTTTGAAATCGTACAGAAATTTTTTTATTTTGTTGTTTTACCAAAATTACTTTTTGTGTATTAAATTTTATTGTGCGCTTACTTCATTTGTTTTTTGGGTGTTCTCTATTTTACCCAGTACCTATATAAATTCTTAGATAAAATAATAAATAAAAAAAAAATCGGTATGATTTTTGGTATACTTAGTTGAGAAATTGTAGACGAAAATGTAGGTGCGCCGTTTTTTTTGTCCGCGAGTATATATATATATATATCCGTTATTATGCATCGGATCGAAAAATTGTATAGAACCAATCTTATTGCAAATTACATTTACTATAAATATTGTTATATACATTTATTCTCTATCTTGAATATTAACCGAGATATTTGCATTTTTATGAAGGCTGTGGTCGGGTATAGTTCGGATTAGGTCGGCAATTTCCGTCCCTACTCGGCTCAGGTGGAAGCTTCTTCTAACCTAACCTGTCATTTCTAACCTTACTTTACCTTCGTTACTTTGTGAGATTTATCCAAATACGTTCTGTTCATCCGTCCCCCCACCTCTTCTTTAGTTCTTGGACTACTAAAATTTGAGTTATTAAAATATAAATAATTCTTAAAATTCAGAATCCATTTTAGTTTGGAATTTATTTTAATTAACTGAAAGATTCTTCATTACCGTTTGTATTTAATCAGGTTGGCATTGAGTTACCAGTATGCAAATCTCTCTATTGTAAAACTTCACATGGAAAATCTGCTTAGTTTACGCAGCCCCTGCGTGACTGACTTTTGAGTTATCTATTGCTTAATATACTTAAAATAATGTTACATTTATTCAGCACCTGACTCAGGGTTCTTTTCTGGAAATGAATTATCCCCAACTCCTTCAGTTCCGGGCACCTACCGATGTATGTTTGTTGCATTTCGGGCATAAAGCATCATGGTCATCAATGCCCGGCACTCGCAGAACCGTATTTGAGTTCACCGACCATGGGAAATCGTAGTCACATGCAGACTAGGCCGTTTTTTTTTCCTTCCTTCTTACTTTTTTCAATATTTCAGCTCCATTATTTCCTTTCTTTTTCTTTTTCAACCCCCCCCCTTCTCCCTCTTTTTTTAAGGGGGCTCTTGGTCGTGTCTGGCCTTAAAACCTACGTACCGGTATCACAGGTATACAATACAACAATTAAAATTCAATTAAATTATCAGACTAACTATTTAAATACATACTAAAAACGATGTTATTAAATATACTACAACTGTTAATAAAATGTATACAATACAACAATTAAAATTCAATTAACCCTCCGTCGGGCGCGTGATCTCAGATACACAGTTTCTAGAAACATATTTGCCACACCTCCTAGCATAGAGTGGTGTTGTAGTGCTTCGAGTTATGTGTTTTAGAGAACTCCCCCTCAAGGTATGTTGTGTCACGTGTTTAACGGAGTCGTGTGTTTCACCTGTCATTAAATTGTATCTCCTAGATACCATGCGCCCGATATCGTAAGTTTTTTTGAAATCTGTATTTCATAAATATGTACATCAATTAATTTTCTCTTTATTAAATGGAATCATATAAACCTATTATTCTATTATTTTGCTCAAACTTGAGCTTTCAGAAGAACTTGTACAAGGATATATTGTACGACGCAGTGACAACAGTAGACGTTTACCAACCGAACTAAGGACGAAACTTGAAGACTACAGTGACTCATAAGAGTACACTAGCTCATTGGACCATACATTGAACTCAAGTACAGAACAGCATAAAAAAAGTCCCTCCGCTACAACGAACAAAAGAAAATGATGTGAACCAAGCAAAACTGAAAATAAATGTAGGTGTACTAATTACTGTTGTGAGATTTGCAAAAACAAAATTTGTTAACAACATAGTTCCATGCTTTGTCCTAATTGTAATGCAGCTCTGCAAAAAAAATAACAATTAAACTGGTATTTTTAAAATTTTCATTGTCTTATCTAAAAGTGATTTCGTGCTACTTATTTTTGATTGAAGTTATATTTAAATATTTTTTTTATATTGTTCACAAACACTCTGTTATGGTTTCTAATCACACGCTGAAAATTTTAGTGCAAAATATATATTAAAAAACTGTATTTCCGTAAAAACGGTTGAGGATGATCTGTGAGATACACGCGCCCGATGGCGGAATATTCTTGACGAGCCCGACCGAGGGTTAAATTATCAGACTAACTATTTAAATAAATACTAAAAACGATGTTATTAAATAGACTACAACTATTAATAAAAAAACTATTAAAATAAACATGGGACTTAAGCTATTACAAAAAAAATAAACTTTATTTATTTATTTATTATTTAGAGCTCCGCAACTGTGGCGACTTGGCTCTTCTTGGGGGGGGGGGGACAAAAACAAAAAACAAGTAAACAAAATAACAAAGCAAAGTAATAAGAAATAATATCAAAGAAACACAAGAAACACGAACACAACAAAATAACAATAAACATGTAAACAAAATAACACAAAAGGAACAAGAAACACGAACACACAAACTTTAAAATTAATCTATTAAATAAACATTAAAATTAAATCTATTAAATCAACATTAAAATTAAAACTATTGAAATAAAATGTATTAAAAAGCCTTAGAAAAAAAAAGAACGATAAAAATGGTAACTAACAAAAGATACTAGGTTATTTCGTTATTTTGCAGAGTTATATGTGGCTTGAGAGGCCTGTTAGATGTAGGAACCTAATCATCCTGTTGATGACCGCTCTATCATCGGCCAGTGCCTCGCATACACTTCTTAGAATACCGAGGTGAACAAGGACTCCTCTGTACCCGTATTTCTTGCACTTCTCAATAATGTGCCTGACTGTGAGGTTTTGGTAATAAACCCTACCGAGGAAATGGTAATGTCCTCCATGGCTGACAAATTACATAGTCTGCATTCGTGTCGGCTTTCTTCTCTGTAGGACTTCAAGTTAAGGCTAACCTCCTCACATCTTATCCTAGATATAATCTTCTTCTCTCTCATAGACATCTTGTCACCGAGTAAATACGGGGCGGAATGAAGAAGTTTTCCGAATACAAAATGGATCTTGGCTTTTTAGACTTGATCAATCTGAATAATTTTAGAGTTTGCTATTACAGTATTTAAGACCTATTTGTGGCTTCTATCCCACTTCAGTCACGCCTCTTTACCTCGGCCACGGGATGCTGTACCTCACTGCTACTTCCCCAATTTCCCTGTTCCAACAAATATTAGCAGAATTCATTTAAGGGAAATCAGCTATTGAGGTCGTACTCATGACGCAATTTTCGAAATTTATCTTCAAATGTTCATCAATCCTACCTAGCAGATGACGAAAATGAGGTCCGTTCAAAACTGTGTGTGTGTGTGTGTGTGTGTGTGTGTGTGTGTGTGTGTGCGCGCGTGCGTGCGTGCGTGCGTGCGTGTGTGTGTGTGTGTGTGTGTGTGTGTGTGTGTGTGTAAATATGAAAATTCCAAATATCTACGTTACTATAAGTCGAATCGAAAAAGTGTATCGAACGAATCTTATTGTAAATTAAAATTACTATAAATATAGTTATACACATATATTCTCTATCATGAATATTAACCGAGATATTTGGATTTTTCACTTTCATAAACAATACTCTTATATAATAAACCAAATTATTCGAACCTTAAACACCAAATATTGTTTTCCAGAGAACTTTGTTATACGAGATAGATGTAAATATGCTCTTGTGAACCACCCTCCCCCCAGCTTGCATTCTTGGACTACTAAAATTTGGTTGATTGAGATTAAAATTATTCTGATTCATTATAAATTACACTAATGGATATAGTAAATAGTTTTCAATAAAATAAATGTGTTATAGTTATTATTTTGCTTTCCAGTGAGCCGTTGGCAGACCTGTTTGTTTACAATTGAGACGCTTCCCGCCGGGAGGGGAGAGATTTCTTATTACCATTTGTATTTATTCACGGTGGTGATGTGTTAGCAATATGTAGGTTTATCTATTTACAATCTTCACAAGGGAAATCTGCTTAGTTTACGCAGCCCATGCGTGACGGGCTTATTCATTATGGAAGTCTACTATCTGGCTTAGTCGAAACTAATGTAGCCGAGATGCGCGCCGAGCTACGTACTGTACATACAGAGCCAACCTGTCTCAAGCATCAGCGCATAAATTAGAGTGTTTCCTTTTAGCAGATTTCCCCTCGGGGAAATCAGCTATTGAAGTTGTACTCATGACGGAAAAATTTTTCGAAGGGTTTTTCTTTCTCACAATATGCTCCATCGAATTCCTGCCCTAAGTAGATGAACGCGCGAGAAGAAAAATGGAAGGTTCCCGTAGTTCAAAACTGTATATATATATTTATATATATACATATATATATAGTATATATATATATATATATTTGTCAGTTACCGCTTCTAGCGGTCGCAATTTTTTTTGATTCGGTACAAAACTCGATATGTAGTCGTTTTATGTAAAAAGAAAGATCAAGTTACGTTTTAACTGCTGAAATCGGACCAGTGGGAAGAGGGGAGGGTTAGACGGTTAGACTTTTGTTTTAGGTTTAGGGTTAGGGGTTTATTTGATTTTATTTTTTAGACGGGAGGGATTTGTTCAAAAAATTCGAAATATCTCCGTTACTATAACAGTCGGATCACAAAATTTGCTACAGTAATCAACCTTATATTGAAAATTAAATTTACTATAAATATTGATATATACATTTATTCTCTATTTTGAATATTAACCGAAATATTTCCATTTTTATGAAGTCTGTGGTCGGGGATAGTTTGGATTAGGTCGGCCATTTCCGTCGGCTCAGGTGGGAGGCTTCTTCTAACCTTACCTGTCGTTTCTAACCTTACCTTACCTTCGTTACTTTGTGAGATTTATGCAAATACGTTCTGTTCTGTTCATCCGCCCTCCCCCCTCCCCCTTCTTTAGTTCTTGGACTACTAAAAGTTGAGTTATTAAAATATTAAATTATTCTTACAATTCATGAATCCGTTCTTCATTTGGGAATTTATTTTAATTATCTGAAAGATTTCTCATTACCGTTTGTATTTAATCACGGTGGTATTGTGTTACCAGTATGCAGATTTCTCTATTGTAAAACTTCACATGGGAAATCTGCTTAGTTTACGCAGCCCCTGCGTGACGGACCTTTTTTCATTTTAGTTTCTAATATCAGCTCACGAGAATTTATATTACAATATCATAGCCCGTGTAATAATTATGATAGTATTTAAGAGTAAACAGTCCACTGAAAATTCAAATATTATAATTTTGGCAGAAATAAATGATTTATGATACATATGTAGCACTGAGGGAATATCTTGAATATTGATAATGTTATTTCTGTGACAACTTGCCCTGCTTGTAATTTATATATAAATATACCCGGTTGAACAAGCTCCATTTTCAGCCTCTCCATAAAGTCTCCTACAAATGTTTAATATTTAATAAACTCCTTATACATATTCACGTCCTGCGATCTGCTTCCGTTGGTTTTTAACTTTATTCTCGGTTCGTCGGTTTGACCACGAAATTCGGTTTGAATTTGTACCTTCTCTTCCTGCATGGTTTGGTTTATTCATTTTCTTTGGGGCTCAGGTTAGGTATGTGAGTTAAAGCGTTGGCCGTAACCTCACAAGGAAAACCTGGAGTGGCGATTCGATTACTGTCTGGGCAATAAGAAATTATTTAGTTACCCATTTGGTGATGTGTTCTTTTGAAAGAATTTAATCCTAGTGTACTCTCTCTCTCTCTCTCTCTCTCTCTCTCTCTCTCTCTCTCTCTCTCCGTCTCTCCGTCTCTCTCTCTCTCCCTCTCTCTCTCTCTCTCTCTCTCTCTCTCTCTCTCTCTCTCTCTCTCTCTCTCTCTCTCTCTCTCTTCTCTCTCTCTCTCTCTCTCTCTCTCTCTCTCTCTCTCTCTCTCTCTCTCTCCCTCTCTCTCTCTCTCTCTCTCTCTCTCTCCCTCTCTCTCTCTCCCTCTCTCCCTCTCTCTCTCTCTCTCTCTCTCTCTCTCTCTCTCTCCCTCTCTCTCTCTCTCTCACCCTCTCTCTCTCTCTCTCCCTCTCTTTCTCTCTCCCTCTCTCTCTCTCTCTCTCTCTCTCTCTCTCTCTCTTACCACGCCTCTCTCTCTCTCTCTCTCTCTCTCCCTCTCTCTCTCTCTCTCTCTCTCTCTCTCCTCCTTCTCTCTCTCTCCTCTCTCTCTCTCTCTTCTCTCTTCCTCTCTCCCTCTCTCCCTCTCTCTCTCCTCTCTCCTCTCTTCTCTCTCTCTCTCTCTCATCTCTCTCTCTCTCTCTCTCTCTCTATCTCTCTCTCTCTCTCTTCTCTCTCTCTCTTCTCTCTCTCTCTCTCTCTCTCTCTCTCTCTCTCTCTTCTCTCCCTCGCTCTCCCCTCTACCCCTCCCTCTCTCTCTCTCTCTCTCTCTCTCTCTCTCTCTCTCTCTCTCTCTCTCTCTCTCTCCCTCCCTCTCACCCTCCCTCTCTCCCTCCCTCCCTCCCTCCCTGAATGCAAGACCCTCCAAGGAACCTCCAGACAGAGAACGTATCTATCTCTAACTCTTCCAATTTTTAAAATGTGTAGAGATTTAAAAAAAATAATTAATTGTAGAATTACAACATTTGATGTTTTACACAAGTTTTTACTAGAACAAAATATTTTTATAATGAGCACCAACTCGTTTTTTAATTAGGTTAACTTCATTTATGAAGTCGTTAAAATTCTCAGATGAGTAATTCTTTTCTATCTGTATTATTTGCTTGACTTCAGAAAAAGAAGTGGGCAGGCTTCTTCTTTGGTCCTTCTTGCATTTTATTTTCAAATAAATAATGTAATAATAATTGCTCCTTCACTAAATTTTTACTGGGAAATATCATCAATGCAAGGGTAGAGGGTAATTTTTCATGTTTCAAGTTTGAATATTGATGAGTAAATATAATTTTTTTCATTACAGCTTCGTGAATTAAAATATATTTATGTTTCATGCAAAAAAAAAAAATCTTAAGGTCTCAGCTGAGCTTATCTTTTTTATTTACAACAGGGGGAGATTTCACTCCCCTGGACATTTACAATGCTAAAAACATACCACTGTATGTAAATTTGTAATTTTTGTCTCTCATCCAATAAGACAATCCATAATTTTCTTAGATACTAATTGGACTAACCAATATTTAAAATGATTCTCTTAAGTCAGTACAAAATTCATTATGGAATATATATGGGGAGTCTACCATCTGGCTTAGTCGAAACTAATTTAGCCGAGATGCGCGCCGAGCACGTACTGTACATACAGAGCCAACCTGTCTTAAGCATATCTAATATTTAACAAGGTTGCCTCTAAGTGCTAATCCATAATTAACTGTAATCAAATATAAATAAATATAAAAAACCAAGATTATATTTTCAAATAATAAATAAATAATATTCAGAATTAAAAGATTCATAGGTATTTAAAATTTTCACTGCCAAACAATTAAATCCCTTTATGATAATAAATATGTATCACTCCTAAACCATCTTTACCTTTATTTAGCAAGTTTATTTTAATTTCTTTAACATTTCGGTATAAAAAGTATATAAATTCCTTGTGTCTTATTTGAAATTAACTTCCCAGGTCTTTGGATATGTACATAGACTCCAGAATTTTCCTCTTTTCAGAATTTGGCTCCTTGTGTAATACATTATAATTTTCAAATCCTAAATTTTGTTGTGCAACATAAAAGTGTTGAACTAAAGCAGTTACATTATTATTTTGGCCTTGATTTTGACATCTATCTGGTGCCAAAATTATTTTTTATAGGAAATATCTTGTATCAACAAAGAACTTTTTGGTGGGATCCAGGAAACTGATTTGTATATGTATCATTTATTTTGTTTCTAGTTTGATAAGGAAATGTTAACTTTGCTCATTAAATTATTAAAATAATAAAATTAGCAACAGTCAACCTAATAGATGTATGTTTTAACATTGTTAATGCCCAGGAGGGCGAAACCTTTACCAGTTGAAAATAATAAAATTTGGTTAGTTAGAGACCTTAAGATCCTTATTCTAACTGAAATACTTTTATTGGTCTCAGTAAGAATAAAATGTAATTAAATTTACTCATCTCATTCTGGACACAATATTTTTATATGCTCTTCATATTTTAATAACAAGGGTCCTTAATAAAAAAAACATTTGTCATATTCCCCTACATGTTTCGTTCCTTAAATACCACATCTGTAGGGAAATTCTTTTTCAAAAAATAATAACATTATTTTTTTAAAAAAAAACAATGAAAATGCTTTGTTAGATACTGGATAAGCTGTCTTCAGCTGACTCAACCTGCTTCTGGAATCTCAGTAAAGGACTGCCGCAACTATCGAAGAGGGAATGTGCACTTCAAAAATGTAAGTAGAAATCTGTAATTACATTTAATAAATATATCATGTAATTAGACATTTATTAATGCAGTATCTACTAAAGAATTATCATTAAATTAATGTTATTATTTTTTGAAAAGGGATGGCTCTGAAGGATGTTGGGCAAAATGAATAAAGTTTGCGCGAAAAAACGGTTTTTATTCACGACCCTACCCTTTAAACTATGAAAAATTATATTTGCGTTGACACTTTTATGATCTAAAGAGGGCATATTGCTCTGCTGTAGCTAGTAGCTCAAATATATAATATGCACTAGAAACCATGATGGATTAAAATCTTTCTTACAACCTTTTAGTTTATTTTAATATTTGTTTATATTAATTTCAACGCGAGTTTAAAGCATTGACCTTTATCTCACATGGTAAACCTAGAGTGGCGAGTTCGATTGCTGCCTGGGCAAAGGAAATTATTTAGTGACGAAATTCATTAAATAACGTCCTGAAATCCCACCCTGGCTTGAAAAGGGTGGTGACCTGTAGATAACTCGTCCCGATTAGCCTGAGTTGCAAAAAGTGGACGTTAATAAATAATAAATATTAATTTCAAAAAGACTTTAGCTCGTCCTAACCTTTCGTGAGGTGTTGAGCCAAACAATTCCATTTTAGCAGATTTCCCTTTATATACATTAGCGTTTTATGTAAAATCTGATGATCAAGTTCGGACAAGACAAAAAATCAGACTGGAGGGAGGTGGGGTTTACAGGGGAGGAATTTCAAAAATTTGAAATATCTTCGAAGTTATAAGTCGCATCGAAAAATGTTATAGAACCAATCTTAGTGCAAATTTAATGCCTTATAAATAGTGCTGTATACATATATTTTTGAGCTTATATTATACACTATATTGTGTGTTAACGTTATAATTTATGATTTTACGTTCTTAATTCCTTTATTTTATCCACACCGTACTCAATATTTCGCTGTTTCAGTCCACAATAAATATAATATTTGTTATTAGCTGTATTTAAGTTCCTATGTGTTTCATTTTCCATTATGGAGAGAAATAGAGTTCTGGCATGGATTTTAATGATGGTGTACTTAAGTTCACCCTGGCCAAATACCAACAAATTTGCCCAAGGGGCATGATTTTATATTATATCTTACTTTTGTTATTTTAATTAACAGATACGTATAAAAGTCGAGGTGAAAAGATTTTTCTCATTGCTACCAAAATTTAGTGTCAATTCTGATGAAGAAGAAAGCGACAATGAATGAGAAAATGCCCACGGATGCCCCAAAATGGATGAAGGAAATTTTCAAATTGAAATGAATGAAGTATTGGAACATTTCAATATTGAGGGTGAAAGAGGGAAGAGGATGTTATGAAGAATACGTTGATAACAAAAAGTGTATCAACATTATTAAATTGTTTGACAACAAAGCGTTGACCTTAGTGATATGTTCGTATTACATGAACATTTTCAGCTAATTATTGGATTTGATGGTAACTAACGCATTGCTATTGTACAAAAGGAACACCATAAAAAAAATTGACTTTAAAACAATTTCGATACACATTGCAGAGGGTATTCTGCTGGCCCGGCGAGCTCATAGAGCTAGTGGAGCCAGGACCACCAATTGCAGCCAAGACCTGCTGCAGCTCCACTTTTGGCAAGCATGCAGCGGGATGCCCCACTGACAAGTATTCACTACAAAAGGAAAGTATAGACTGTGTCACCAAAATCAAAGGGTTGTTTTATGCCGAAAATGTAATGTGGGACTTTGTAACACACGTGAAAGGCCCTGTTTTCTTGAATGAATGTTTAATGATATTTTTGACGGATTTATATTTTGTTTACAATGTACTTATTTTTTATTTACAACACGTTTCTTTTATTACATAATAAATTATTTAATTACATTTTTAGAAACTATGTCAGTTTATTAACATAACTTACAGACACCACCATTGATTTACGGTGATTGGCCAGAGTGTACTTAAAGACACCACTAAGGTTATAGGGTAACTGGCCACAGTGTACTTAAAGACACCATGTAATATTTTTGTTCAGAAAAAAAATTAAGTAAAAACCTTATATATTCTATGTGTTTTTAAGAAAATTTTTCATTTCAAGTCATTTTTTGAGTTTCTAGGGGGGGGGGGGGGTTAATGTGCTAGAATTGTTGTTCTATGCATTTGTTATTAACTCAAGTATTAAAGCGAGTTATTCGAACTTTATTTTTTTTATCCATAATTAGCCGCCCCCTCCCTCCTATTCATTGCTTTTTTGAATCTTAGAAATGCAGAATATGTGGTGACATGAGACCACAAGTGTATTATCCGTGCGTGACGGACTGTTTAATGTTGGTATATATTTTCCGCAACGGTACAGACTCTAGAGAAGTGCATAACTCTTTGTAGATGTTTACCGCTCTTGTCCCGGGCTCACGATTCTATAGGGCTTCCTATCCATAGAGATAAGCTGTTGGTGGCATCATAAAAATACCTAGGGGCAGAATAGAACGAATGAATAGAAGAATGAGTGACAAATTACTGCCATCTGGCGGCGATATTGCGCAAATACCGGAGAAGATAAGCAACAGGTGCCTATTGTTGGCCTATAATCGCCTTCAGCTCCCTACCAGCTGCAGATCCCTTCCAACCTTGTAAATTACTTTTTACCAGATTATTAAACCCCAAAACGTCACCGCGCCCTGTAATTAAATCCAGGCTTGAATAAAATACTGCCCAATTAGAAGCTCAGAGTTCACGGCAAATATTTAAGCATTTTAAGCTACCAAGATCAGTAGTTACAAACGTTTTGGTGTTATGGAAAAAAAGAACTTTTTTTTAAGGAAACTTCTTTGTTACATAATATGGGAATTTCTATCTGTAACTATAAATATGACATCTAACGAATACTTTACACGAATATGTTACTCAGGGCAGCACTTAATCCTATGGCCTTTAGCAGTTTTCCCTTAAAGGGAAACTAGCCATTCATGTTGTTCTCAAGACGCGAATTTCGAAAAAAATTTCTTCATATGTCAATAACAAAAATGATGACCATTCAAAATTATATATCTATATATATATATATATATATATATATATATATATATATATATATATATGATCATTGCCTAACTCGATGTATAAGCGTTTCATACAAAGTTAAAGGTGGTTGTTCGCTGACATTATATAACTGAGAGGTGAAGTAAATATTTATTAATATTTTATTATTTGGTTTGTGCCCCCACAGCGATGGTGATTAGCATAATTTGAATATTTATATTACCTCCCTCATGCACTTAACTTTGTTGTACTTTATATTTATATAAATGGAAAATATTCCTTTAATATCTAATTGTTTTTCTTATTGTGTCATGAAAAGAGAAGATTTTCAGAAAAGTTGCCATCCCACTATAAGTATACTTGGAGCTGGACTCCACGCAATTTGGTTGGCACTTTAAAAAACATGACACCTACATCATCACAGCCCAAACACACACTAATTTGTTCAGATTCACTTTGCTCTTTATTATCCCTCCAAGACATTTACATCACTCTCCCAATAGCACTAAAAACATAAAGGAAGAAAATCATAAACAACAAAACATACCAAAATAAAAATTAACCCTATATTGGCTGCCAGGACACGAGGACCTTGGACTTAGTGCGACAGTAGACTACAAGGCTAAACTAACTACTCATAAACTCAATACACACAAACTTATTATACGAAGACATAGTGAGACATGTACGCCACCGAATCCTAAACAAACGGCAATCAGAATGGATGGAAGTAAAGAAACCACCTCCGCAGTATCAAAAGTACTATTAAGGAGTGGCCATCGAGCTATAGGAGTACTAGACGGGAGGAAGTAGTTCTTGCCAGAATCAGGATCGGCCACACAATACCTGACACATAGACACTTTAATGACAAGGACTGATAACCCTATATGCAAATACTGCAATAAACAACCTAACGATAAAACACATACTGACAGACTGCATCCAACGATAAAACCTTCACATACCTACGTATGGACAACTATTAACAGAATCCAATATATTCCACAAGTTCTTACAATATCTAAACACATAAACATTTACAAAACAATAGCAAAAACATATATCACAAATTTAATAGGTCTACAGCATACTTAAAAAGATTAAAAAGGGTTAACTTTCATTATATTCTTTAGAGAAAGCATAGATATTGAAATAAATATGAAGATAACAAGAAATAAAGACGTCAAAAGAAACAAAAAGGCGGGAAAAGCTTGCTTTAAAAAAAAAAAATTGACAGTAATACCAACCTATAGTATTCCCTCAATTTCCACAACCAAAATTGTCCTGGAGGGGAGGAAATCAAAAGAATAAATTTATTTTTTTTATTTGCCGATTAAATTAATTCAATTTTTAGCAGATTTCCCATAAGTGAAATTAAAATTATGAAATTACGCGATTTTTGAAAAACTCTTCAAATATCCATGGATCTATCGGTATGCCTACATAATATATGACGAAAATGAGGTTTTTCATAATATCATACATATATTTGTCAGTTACCGCTTTAGTGGTCGAAATTTTGGTTTAATCGTCACTAAACTCAATATTTAATCGTTTTATGAAAAAAGAAAGATCATGTTTGTTAATGTCTGTAATTAGACCAGTGGGTGGGGGTTGGGATTAGAGGTGAGGAATTTTGAAAATCCTTAGAATCTCTGTTATTCAAACATTATATAGAAAACATTATATAGAACCAATCTTATTGAAAATGTAATGTTCTATAAATATTGTTATCTACATATTTTTACTATCTCGATTATTAACCGAGATATTTGAATTTTATAGTTTCGACATTCATTAATCACCCCCCCCCCCTCTCCTACTCATTTCATATTAATAATAGGCTCTTATATTATTGAGCTCATTATTTGAACTATAAATACCAAATATTATTCTCATTGAACTTTTAATTTTTGAGATAAATGCAAATACTTGGGAAATCTGATTAGTTTACGAAGCCCCTTCGGTGCAGAGGTTTTAAGATATGCTGAGGTAACTACAATAATTTTTAGCCACGTTCTATTTTATTTTTATTTATTTCGTTTCCACTTTTCGTGGTTTGACTGCACAACTAGCATCGTGTTAAATAGTACAACATGTAGTAAAAAATATGTAACATTACTACAACTGGTGACGAAGGGTACGAAATTATGCTTATTCGTCAGATGTGAAAACACCAAAGGTGAAAAAAAACTCCTCTTCGGAATTAATTCCCGGAGATTTGGTTGTTGCTCATTAATCTCATTTTTAGGAATCTACGTTTTACTGTTACATATTTCGAATGGTCCGAAATCCATTTTCCATCATACTAATTGTTTTGAAATATTTAAACAACCTACAGAGTAATCTGAGAATCAATAAATGTTTCCCGAGGAGCTCAGGTTAGCCATGTGAGTTACAGCGTAGGGAATTATCCTATCAAACCCAGAATGACGGGTTCTATTCCCGTCTGGGCAATTGGAATTTATTTAGTGACGAATTCATTAAATAGAATCCTTAGTCCCACCCTGACTAGAAATGGGAAGTAACCTGTAGATTACCAATCCCTATTATCAATGGCAAAAGTGGATGTTAATAAATAATAATGACAATATTTCCTGAAATGTAATACAGAAATAATATCCACACATTCCTATCAACGTCAGGACACTATTTACGTTTACCTTTTGGCATTTCAGTTTCAATCATGTACATCAGTGTACTAACATTTAATGATGGAAGACGCCAATGGAAATTAGTTAACTCAGATAACCGTATACTCTATATCAGTTCCTGCTTGGCTCCAAAAAGAAAGTCCGTCGAGCACATGCTAATATTTATCATATTAACACTGCAGTAGTCGCCTCGTCAGTACAAAAGTGGTCGCACATCATCTCTCAGATGACTAACTACACTTCCTTAAGTATTAAAGTAAAATGGTTAGTTTTAATTAAGTCTGTACTAATATTTGTATAAAAGTTATAATTGATACATTATTATGAAGAATGTACATGATTTAAGATTATATAATATGGAAAATAAATATTTCACACACTATCTTGGCTTGACAATATAAAATTGATACATATATGTTATACATACAATTATATAGTAAGGTTTATAAAATAAAATAAAATAGGTAGGTTTATAAATGAAATATGGTCATTTCCTAAATAAAGTACATAAGAATTGATCTCCGAAATATTTAGAAGAGAAAAAAATACTTTCATAGGCTACCTTCTGGTATTTCTCGATACATTATAAAGTGAACACTTTTTATCCAATATGTCCACACCTACTTTGGTTTGATTATAATGGTTATAATGGATGGCTTTTTCTTTTGCCTCCTGTTATAATGGAAGGCTTCCGGTCTCTCATTTATTTCTCCATCAAAATCCATACTTGATATTAGCCAATACATTTCTAATTTTTGTCTTATTTTTTGGGACATAGGGGAAACCATAGGGTGCCCTTCGTCCTATAAGCGAAGATGCTTGAATTTTATTTCCCTATTTTTTTTATATTTTTAAGCTTCCTGTCGTAAATCTGCCCACTGCACTTCTTTCAAAGGTAGTCGCGCAGTTATCTCACAGATTCACTCAAGGTCATGCGCCGTACTGGAGAATCAGAAAAGGTCAGGATCAATAAGAAGGCCAAGTCCTCTACTGTTTTTTAATATAATGCAGAGTGCACTTTCGGAGTCAACGCTCCATCCTCAGTGCCTGCTGACAAACACAAACCTCGAGTTAATTTAACATTCACAGCATGGCCAAAGGCAAAATAAACAACAGTCATAAAAACAATGTTAATTATTAAAACTAGTCAACTAATAAAAATATAAAATCTAATCACTAGTCAAAAAAAAAAAACAACAGAATAAAATCAAAAACATATCACAGTTCGTGAGAACCTCTGAAAAAAACCCACCCAGAGGAAATGTAAGAGACATCTAAAAAATAAACAAAAACCCCCCATACTAATAATAGAGAGAAGATGAAGGAGGTACCTGATTAAAGCTGCATTGCCTGGACCCTCTGCCCCCGTAGAGAAGACAGGGCCCCGTCACCGACATGTCGCAGCCTTACCGCCTCCTCCTTCTTATTAATATTCCTATCTCCATTCGCCTGTCTGTCCAGCCTTATATGCAGCCCCTCAGCCGTATTTAATCTTTTGCCCTTCTTCTCCTCATACAGCAATTGATACTTTATGGTGGACATGTCATGGCCCTCTTTTCTGGCGTGTGCGGAAATCTCAGTGTCGCGAGTGATGTGCTCCTTAAGACGCGTCCTTATCTTTCTACCACTTTGCCCCACATAAGAGGCATCGCATCCCGTGCACGAGATCCTATACACGAAAGATCTATCCAGGGGGTCCACATAGTCCTTAACACGGGGCAAACAATTTTTCAGGGACCGCTTGCTCCTGTAGGCAGTAGCCAATCCAATTTTCTTCAACCTGGATCCTATCTTTTCTGAAACAGGGCCCAAGTACGGGATGGAGACAGGGAACGACTTATTTTTCTTCTTTTTGGCCCGCTCTTCAACCGTGGCATCCTCCAGCTAACTTCCTCTTCAATCGGCGTTGGATAAGCCTGTGCACCAACTGTTCCTCGTACCCGTTTGCTTTACCAATATGCTTAATGCAGACCACTTCCTTGGCGTAATTTTCTTGTGTTAGTGGGGTACTAATCAGCCTATCCACTGAATAAAGCAATCCCGCCATCTTGTATCTTGGGTGATGAAAAGAATCGGCAGGTATTAATTAGTCGGTGGCTGAGGCCTTCCTATAGATACCGAATTTATGACCCCCTCAATCTCTCTCTATCAGAGGAGGGAAGAGGATTCATATGAACAAGGTAAGGGAGGTCCTCTTTTTTACATAAATGGGGGGCTTGTAAAATGGCATCTTTTATTATCATATTAAAGCTATCAGTAGAGACTCTATACAGTTGAGAACACACTTCCTCAATAATAAGGGAATATACTCTATTTTCATACTCAGCTTTACTTATTATACCAGAGCCCTGACCCTTATCGGCCTTGATAACAATTAAATTGGGGTGACGGGGACCTGTCTTCTCTACGGGGACAGAGGTTTAGTCGCCCGGCGGTCGTGGTCCAGGCAACGCAGTTTTAATAAGGTACCTCCTTCATCTTCTCTCTATTGTTAGTATGGGGGTTTTTGTTTATTTATTATTTTTTAGATGTCTCTTACAGTTCCTCTGGGTGGTTTTTTCAGAGGTCCTCACCCACTGTGATATGTTTTTCCATATAAATCTGAAATTTAGGTGTTTTTTTAGTTTTTAATTTTATTTATAGTTTTTGACATATGCTTATCGTTGTTTGCTTTTAATAATTAACATTGTTTTTATGACAGTTGTTTATTTTGCATTTGGCCATGCTGTGAATGTTAAATTAACTCGAGGTTTGTGTTCAGCAGGCACTGAGGATGGAGCGTTGACTCCGAAAGTGCACTCTGCATTATATTAAAAAACAGTAGAGGACTTGGCCTTCTTATTGATCCTGATCAATTTGTTCCTCTACCATCCAACATATTCCAGAGAAATCAGAAAAGTGTTTCAACAGTACTGGTTGGAGGCTGTAGACATGAGGGGAAGGTAGCTAGGGTGGGGGGCACCCAGGTTCTTCTATCCTCTACACAACAGTTCAAAAAGTCTCTCCATGTCATCACTCAGATGACGTGCGAATACAGCAGTCTTAAGCCTAATATGGAAAAAAAAAAAACACATTTTTTCAGAATATTTAAATTTAATCAAAACTCACTGAGGTTGCCCTATGAACATTAAGGCCCTCAAATTCAATTTCAAAATTCGCCACTATAACCCCCCCCCCATTCACCCCCGATTTAAGCCATTAACTAACAGGATCATTAGTGTGTAATGAAACAGTTAAATATTGAAGAAATAAAAATTTCGATTCACGACCTCAAAATCTGGATTGACGACATCATTCCATTATGTATGTGAATGCAACACACACAGTAAACGTTTAGTAAAAACAGTATTGGGTATTCAAGCTTAGAATATAGTGGTTCATGATATAACAGCTTATTGCCATGAGTCGGAGTGGAGGTTATTATTTATAACCTGGAGGTTACTATTTATATGGAGGTTATTATTATTATTATTTATTAACGTCCACTTTTCGCAACTCAGGCGAATTGGGACGGGTTATCTACAGGTAACCACCCTCTTCTAACCAGGGTGGGATTTTAGGATGTTATTTAATGAATTTCGCCACTAAATAATTGCCTTTACCCAGGCGAGAATCGAACTCGCCACTCTAGGTTTGCCATCGGAGTGGAGGTTTATTGAAGAATGGAAACAAAAAAAAAAAAGTCACAAATATCTGAAACTGAAGATAGAGAATAAATGTATATGACAATATTTATGGTAACTTCTATTTGTCATGAGATTGGTTCTACAGAATTTTTGATCTAACTTATAATATTTCGAATTTTTGAAACTGCCCCCTTTTAAACCCCCCCCCCTCACAGTTTCGATTTCAGGACATTAACAAATTCGTATTTTAGAGTCGTATGAAACGCTTATAAATCGATTTTGATTAATATCAGAAGAATAAATAGATACAAGAATTGCAACCGCTAATGCGGTAACAGGCAAGTGAGTATATATATGTAATTTTGAATGAACATTTTCGCCATCTCCTAGGTAGGATGGATGTACATTTGAGGAAACTGTTCGAAAATTATGTGATGAGTTCGACCTCAATAGCTGATTTCCCCTAAGGGATATTGGCAAATATTACATATATAAATATACTAGCTCAGATACCGGCTTCGCCCGGGAATTCATTTGAGGCTGAATGGTGATGGTATTTTTTTGGCAAGGCTTTACTTTGCACAATATTTTGACATTTACCCGTCCCTGTGTTTAGGGTTTATACCCGTCGTTGCTGTGGATTTGTTAATAATAAAATTTTTTAGATAAGACTTCACTGTCCTCCAATTATTAAGGACAAAATATTAACATCGATTTGAATTAATTTTTCCAGCTGAGGTACCACCTGCTAGTTCATATTGGAAAGAATTGTTAGAGTATCAATATGTCTACGCAAATTACGTTCTTCATACATTGTTCCGGAAAAAAGGTATAAAACAAAAGTTACTCTAAATAACAAAGTAAACAACTTTTGTTACGTGCACGTTTGTCGACAAAAAAAATAGACAATGAAATATTAAGAATTTTTATTTCTGGCCTCCCTTATAACCCCCACTCCCGTTTGAACCTATAAATATTAATACAGCTTATAATCATGGAAGAATTAATGCTAATTCACATACCGAGTTTTGTTAAATTCGATCCACCGTTAGTGCCCCATAAAATAGTATATCTCGTTTATACTTTGTTCTACGGCAAAAGTGAATATAACAAAAGTTACTCTAAATAACAAAGTAAACAACTTTTGTTATATGCACATTTTCCAAGAAACCAATAGGAAACGAAATATCGCTATTTTTAATTTCAGGCCTCCCTTACAATCCCCACTCCAGGCCGTCCCTAGAAATGTTGGTACACCTTGTTATAATGAACGTGTTAGTGCTAATACACATACCAAGTTTTATTTAGTTCGGCTGATCCTTTTGTGCCAAATAAAATTGTTGACTCCCGCTATAGTATTTAGAATATAACTCATTTATACTTCTGTATACGAGAAAAGTGTATATAACAGAAGTTACTCTAAATAACAAAGTAAACAACTTTTGTTATGTGCATATATGCCGAAAAGCCCAGAGGAAACGAAATATCCCTATTTTTAATTTCTGGCCTCCCTTATAACCCCCACTCCTGTTCGTCTCAGAGAATATTAAGGTACCCTAAAGTCTAAGTTGGGTTAGTATACATACCAAGTTTCATAAGATTTGGTTAAGCCGTTTAGGCGTGAAAAGGTAACAAACAGACATGAAAGAAACAAAATGCAGTTATGGTGTCTATGACATGTGAGAAGTTATCGTGAAAGCAATCAATGTACAGACAGAGGTTACAATTTTATATATATATATATATAGATCAAATATAGTTTTATGTGTAGGTATGTGTATTATGCGTGTAAAAAAACAACAATTTCAAAAGCTTTAAAGTTAATGAAACTCATAAAGGTTATTCTATGAACATCAAGACCATTAATTAAAAAGTCCGTCACGCAGGGGCTGCGTAAACTAAGCAGATTTCCCACGTGAAGTTTTACAATAGAGAAATTTCACGAGAGCCGAGCCAGTCAAGGAAACGGCAGAACTAGCTTTTGGCGGGTAGGTAACTCTTGTCCGTAATTCTGCGAGATTAAAAAAAAAACAATTCAATTTGAAAAGCAATTACGGAAATAAAGTTAATTAAAACTCATAAATGTTTATTCATAACTATTGATTACATCAAGAACCATTAATAATAAACCAGAATAATTGGAATCACAACCATTCCAAATTTAGTAAACCTTCAATTAAAATTAACACAAGAGGGGGGGGAAATACGATTAAAGACGGTTATGAGAGAGAGAGAGAAGGAGGTTAGAGAGAGAGGGTTTACAATAGAGAGAGAGAGAGAGAGGTAACACTTCCGTGAATATTAGTGAATAATTACAAACGGCAATGAGAAATCATTCAGTGAATTTACAATATAAGTTAATAGTCCCTACAACGTAAAACAGCTGGATTGTAAACAAACAGGTTAGCCAACCTTGTAGAGCAGTATCGAGAGAGAGAGAGAGAAGATGACGAGAGAGAGAGTAGAGAAAGAGAGAGAGAGAGAGAGAGGGAGAGGGAGAGGGAGAGAGAGAGAGAGAGAGAGAGAGAGAGAGAGAGAGAGAGATAGGAGATGATAAGAAGGGGAAAAGGGAGAGATAAGAGTTCCATCTAAGGGAGATAGGGACTGGTATCGATCTGGTGTTTTATTCTTCTATTCTTCTTAGTGACGACTGCTTTATGATGGAGCCTGTCCTAGCTTTTCTTCTTGCAACAGTCTTCTACAGCACCTAGACAACCTCAGGGGCTTTTCAAGAGAGCTTTTCTAACCTCCCCGAATAAAAAGGGACAGCAGTAAAAGCCGAATTTTCCCGAAAATAAAAAAATAAATGCCCTCCTTGGAATGCGACAATAGTTATAGTTAAACCCCTTCCACTATTCTTAAATTTTATCTTGTGGCAATAAAATTTTCTCCGTCTAGGACAACTTTTCTGGATGTGACCCACGATCGAATCTCATCTGATGGGTTTTAATTCTAAGCACTACTTCCCGCAAGCTAGTTTTTAATGCTGTGTTATATTTGATTGATATGAGTTTAAATTTACTACTACCATAAATTTCTATTTTACTACTACCACAAAATTTCGAGTTCATGCTTCATATGCTACACCCATGCTCGATTGGTTTGTACTCACCCTTCACACCATATTCTGCCATAAAAAAAATGATTTCCTATTGTTACAGTAATTATCGTTCAATCACAGCTTATTTTCCTTCCAGCACGAATATTATTTCTTACAGAACAATTTATTAAAAGACAGCAAATTTTGCAAGTTCCTTGGTTTCACAGGAGCTACAGTCACGATCACCGACTCAGAGTTGTTTTCTTGTAAACCTGTCCAAATTACTTCTATATAAAAAGTGTTCTAGCAGATTTCCCATAAGGAAAATCAGCTATTGAGGTTGAACTTATAAGACGATTCTCGAAAAAAAATTTCAAATGTCCATGGATCCTACCCAAGTAATGACGAAAATGAGGTCCGTTCATCTCATACCCGTATTATATATATATATCATATTGCTAATATGAAATGAGTCTGAGAGAATAAAGGTGATATTTATCCCCTCTCTCACAGTTTCGATTTCAGCCAACAACAAGTTTGTTTAAAAAGGAATTTATATTCAAAGTTGTGGAATTGAAGATACCAAGCCTGTGACTAAGAACGTCGTGTAAAATTGCACTTGCATTTAAGTTTATTATAATAAGAAGAGTAAAGAAAAAATCCTAGAAACATGATGCCTACACTTTAGGGGTTTATAAGCGGTTCAAAGGAAAACTTTATTTGCGTGTATAATTGCCGTGTATTTCTTTTCTTGAGAATTAAGTATAGGGAGTAATGTTGGGGGGAATCATACCGAAAGTATGGGACTCAAAAACAAAATGAACTATACGATTTACTATTCATATATTCTACTAAAACTGTAATAATTTATTTTTGAAGTGACTTTAAAGAAATTGTACAATCGTTAACCTATGCAAATAAATGTTTTCACTAAATTGGACTCCATAGTTCAATTTGAAAACTAAAAAGTCCGTCACGCAGGGGCTGCGTAAACTAAGCAGATTTCCCCCGTGAAGTTTTACAAGAGTGGCTGCACACTTGTATATAATGCATTTTATTAGATAATGAGAAATCTCAAGGCGGTAAAAGTTCAAATTCCCAATGAGAAACGGCTTGTGTAAGGGATTAAAGAATTAAGAAAAAAACGTACATAATAATATTTATTGAACATGACATTTCAATAAGATTGGTCCAATATGGTCTTTTATTCTATAACAATTATCTGACGCATAATAACGGAGATTCTTGAATTATCGAAAATCAATCCATCCCCCCCTCACTCTCCTCTCTCACTGATCCGATTTTCAGCTAGTTAAACGAACTCGATCTTTAGTTTTACATAAAAACGTTTTATTTAAATATCGAGTTTCGTAACGATCAAATAAAAATTGCGACCGCTAGAGTGTTAACAGCATATAATTTTGAACGGACCTCATTTTCGTCATCTCCTGGATAGGATCGATGGACATTTGAAGAAAATTTTCGAAAATCGCGTCATGAGTACGACCTCAATAGCTGATTTCCCTTAAGGGATATCTGCTAAATAAAATAAAGGACGTGACCTGGGATGCCTGGACGAAGGTTAATGGTGTAAAAATCATCCCTCCCGCTTCCTAAGATTTTTTTAAAAGTTATACTTGAGTTGAGGATGAAAGGGACAAAGACGAGAAGGAGAGCTAGTATAATACATGGACGAGGGAGAGGAACTGGGTCAGATATCTGGCAATGCCAAGGGTTAGTAGACAAATGACCTTGGGTGGGGAGGGGGTGAGGCCAGAAAATAAAAATGTGGGTCAAAGGGAGACCGTATTCAGGGCTTTTTGTGGGGTCCGCTCGTTCTATCACACATCTACACTTCGATTTTACTTCGCTCACTAAAATATACTTTTTTTTTTTTTCATATGCACAAGAAGTAGACCGACAATGTATAAAATGGATGTAAACCACAGCTTTAGATTTCCCACTTGGGTCAATTATTTGCATTTACCTCAAAACGTAAAGGTTTCATGAGAACAATATTAGGTATTTAGGCTTCAAATAAAGTGCTTTATAATACAACATATTATTGTTAATGTGACATTAATAGGAGTGGGTGTTTACTAAAGGCCGAAAACTAAAAAACGTCCGTCACACAGGGGCAGCGTAACCTAAGCGGATTTCCAAAGTGAAGTTATACAATAGAGAAATCTCCATACGAGAACCGAACAGTTACGGCAAAGGGCCGAACTAGCTTTTGGTGGGAAACTCAGTCATCCGTCATCGGCCCAAATTTAATAAGAATGCAAATATCTCGGTTAATATTCAAGATAGATAATAAATGTATAGAACAATATTTATAGTAAATGTAATTTACAATAAGATTGGTTCTACGCCATTTTTTGATCCGACGTAAGGTCACGGAGATATTTCGAATTTTCGATAATCCCCCTCTAACCCCCCCCCCTCCCCACCGGTCCGATTTCAGCCATTAACGAACTTGATCTGTCGTTTTGCATAAAACGTTAAAACATCGAGTTTGGAAACGATCAAACAAAAATTGCGACCGCTAAAGTGTTAACCAGACTAATATATATATATATATATATATATATATATATATATATATATATATATATATATAATTTTGAACGGACCTCATTTCGTCATCTCCTGGGTTGGATCGATGGACATTTGAAGAAGTTTTTCGAAAATCGCATCATGAGTACGACATCATAGCTGATTTGCCTTGAGGGGAATCTGCTAAAAAGAACATAACACATTTTATACAGTATTACATTTGGAATAACATTTGCAATATCTGCAATGTTTCGATCAGTCGCATAACATCGGAGACATTAAGAATTTTTATAATACCTCCCCTCTCACACTGTTGGGTGTCTTCTTCACTAAAAGCTTATAGCAGATTTTTCTTAAGGGAAATCAGTTGTTGTGGTCGAACTCAAAACGCGATTTTCGAAAAACTTCTTCAAATGTCTATCGATCCAACCCAGGAGATGACGAAAATGAGGTCCGTTCAAAATTACTTATATATTGGGATTTCGGGGTTCGTTAATGGTAGACACCGGACCAATGATAGGAGGGGGATATGAATAGGGGAATTTCAAAAATTCGAAATATATCTGTTATCATACGTCGGGCTAAAAAATTGTGTAAAACCAGTCATACTGGGAATTGAATGTACTATAAATATTATTATGTACACGGTCTCTCTGTCTTGAATATTAACAGAGATATTTTCATCTAATAATGTTCAGCCTTCATCGAACACGTACTCATGTCAGAATAGCAATACACTGTTATATCATGTACTTATTAATTCGAAACTTTAATACAAATTATTGTTAACAAGAGACCTTTATTTTATGAGATACATGCAAATAGGTTCTTCTGATGCCCTCCCCCTCCCCTTTCTTTAGTTCTTGAATTATTCAAATTTAAGTCATTGAGAAAAAAATTATTCTGAGTCACTATAAATTATAGTATTAGAAATAGTAAATAGTTTTTAATAAAATTAATATGTTATCTTCAGATACTTAAATTAAACCTTTTTAACTCCAGCTAAAATATTTGACTATATACGGGCGCACGCGCACGTGTGTGTGTGTGTGTGTGTGTGTGTGTGTGTGTATTTGTACGTGTATTAGAGAAAACGGTATCATATGATTGTGAATGTTTAAGAAATTACAAAATTTAATCTGTGCATTTTATTTATAAATATACACATTTTTATTTATTTAAATTTAGTCTTAATTTTAACCGTTGAAAGTAAATAACTGTTTTCGTTATTTTAGAAGTCTTTATAGTTTTTAATTATCTAGTTTCCTTATAAGATATATATATTTTTTTTTTAATTTAATGTTTTTTTTTTTTTTCATTTTTTAGTTTGTTTTTATTCAGTGTTTTTTGATTAACAATAACGCCTCGCAGCGAACGCTCCACAATAAATAAAATATATTTAGATATACATTAGTAATTGTTTTTTTCTTTCAGGTGAAGAATATTTCTATCTATCTGTTCAGCTCTGAACGGTTGTCTGACTTTTTTTTTACAATGCAGATGTTATCCCCTGCGTGGTTATTAAAGAGGTCTGAAAGGTTTCTCAATACCGTTCGTATTTATTCGCTTAATATTCACGTTGGTGTTAAGTATTACCAGTATGTAGATTTATCAACTGTAAAAGTTTAAGTGGGAATCTGCTTAGTGTACGCAGCCCCTGCGTGGTGGACTTTTTTCGGAACTTGTTCTGATTGGACTACCACCTATTATATCTGAATGAGTTTACAATAAGTAAACCAGTGCATTGTTTAGGACGACAATTGTCTTTCGCTGTTAAATAATTCGTGACTACGATTACTCTTGCCTTGGATTGTAACTGACTAGGAACTGGTAATAACTAACAGATTTTAAACAAGTTTAGCGGTCGGTTAATTATCTGTCTTTTCCCGTCAATTATGCAGTGTGTAAACAGTTGTCAGAGTTCTAATTAAATAGACTATGATTGGAGCTACACTCCCAGCTGCGGTGTTATGTTGGGTCTCTCTCGTTATATATTTTCTACTCGATCCATTTCCCTTGAACAAACACTATTTGTTTAGCTTTATTTATGTTCATTAATCTACTCAAATGAGCGGAACCTGCTTTACAAGTCAAATTACCATTTTATTGTACCTCGAGCAATGGCTTGGCTTCAGGAAGGCATTCTAATTGAAAATTGTTATTTCAATTAATCATTTTCGAATCTAACCTAATTAAATTCTATCTCTGATAAATTTTCATTCTCTCAGTTACTTAATGTAACTAAATAATTTCGCTACTGAAGTTCCAATACGAAATATTAAGTGCTTTTATAGCAATTTTAATGTGTCCTATGAGGCCCTCCCTTGCACTTAAAATGAAATAATAATTTTTACTTGCTCTTACAAAGTAAAGAAAGTATAAAGTAGTAAGTAAAGGCACAAAAATTCAGTTTTCAGATTTGAATTGGATTAATCGTTTAGATCGTCCCTCTTTTACAAGTCTTGGAGGTATCTGCGTAGCTCGAACATTACTCAAGGAAAGTCCGTCACGCAGGGGCTGCGAAATTAAGCAGATTTCCAGCGTAGCATACTGGTAGCACAACGCCGTGAGTTTAAAGTGAATAAATAAAAATGGCAATAAGAAATCTTTCCCCTCCCGACGGGGAACAACTGAAATGTAAAAAAAAAACAGGTACCAACGTGAACACCAGACAGAAAAATAATTACTGAAATATATCTGAATATAACATATTAATTTTATTGAAAACTATTTACTATATCTAGTACTTTAATTTATAATGAATTAGAATAATTTTCCTCTCAATCAATCAAATTTAGGGGGGGGGTCACCAGAGTATATTTGCATTTATCTCGTATTATAAAGTTCTCTTGAAAACAATATTTGGTATTAAGGCTTTGAATAAAGTGGTTTATTACATAACCGAGTATTGTTTAAGTAACATGAGTGCAAGTGGGAATTTGCCGAGGACTGAAAACTGTAAAATGCAAATATCTTGGGTAATATTCAAGATAGTGAATAAATGTATATTACAGTATTTATAGTATAGTAAAATTGCAATGAGATTTATTCTATACATGTTTTTCGGTCCTACGTATAATAACGGAAATTCTTCGAATTTTCAAAATTCTCATTCTCAACCCCCCCCCCCCCAATCGTCCGATTTCAGCCTTTAACGAACTTGTACTTTCCTTTTACATAAAACGACCAAATTTCGATTTTGGTAACGATCGAATAATACCATTACTCATGGGGTACATAAACATTAGATTTTCATCTAACAGTTAAATATATATATATATATATATATATATATATATATATAGTAATATATCTATATATATATATATATATATATATATAATATATATTTAACCGTACAGCAGTGTGCACTTTCGGAGTCAACGCTCCATCCTCAGTGCCTGCTGACAAACACAACCACGAGTTAATTTAACATTCATAGCATGGCTCAAAAGCAAAATAAACAACAGTCATAAAACAAGACACAAAATAATGCGTAAAACAATGGAAAATCTTAAAACTAGTCAACAAATAAAACTAGAAAATCTAATAACTAGTCAAGTACTAAAAAATTAAAGCCAAAGCAATAAAAAAACTACTAACAAATCAACTAATAAAAGAAGCAAACACCGATAAGCATATGTTAAAACTATAAATAAAAATTAAAACTATAAAACCTACACAAATTACAGATGTATATGGGAAACATATCACAGTGGGTGAGAACCTCTGAAAAAACCCCAGAGGAACTGTAAGAAACCTCTAAAAAATAAACAAACCCCATACCAATAATAGAGAGGAGATGTAGGAGGTACCTGATTAAAGCTGCGTTGACTCTACCACGACTGCCCGGCGACTGAACTTCTGTCCCCGTAGAGAAGAGAGGGCCCCGTCACCGACATGTCATAGCCTTGCCACCTCCTCCTTATTAATATTCCGATTTCCATTCGCCTGTCTGTCCAGCCTTATATGCAGCCCCTCAGCCGTATTTAATCTTTTGTCCTTCGTCTCTTCATACAGCAATTGATTACTTTTCAACATGCTGGACATGTCAATGGCCCTCTTCACTTACTGGCGTGTGCGGAAAACTCAGTGTCGTGAGTGATGTGCTTCCTTAAGACGCGTCCTTATCATTCTACCAGCCTTTTGCCACCACATAAGAGGCACGAGAGCATCCCGTGCACGAGATCCTATACACTCTCAGATCTATCCAGGGTGTCCACATAGTCCTTAACTACGGCACAAAACAATTTTTCAAGGTACGCTTATCTATGCTCCTGTAGGCAGTAGCCAATCCAATTTTCTTCCACCTGTATCCTATCATTCTTAAACAGGGCCCCAAGTAAGGGATGGAGACAGGGAACGACTTATTTTTCTTCTTTTTGGACCAGCTCTTCCAACCCGATGGCCTCCCTCCAGCGTCCTTGGCTAACTTCCTCTTCAATCGGCGTTGGATAAGCCTGTCCACCAACTGTTTCCTCGTACCCGTTTGCTTTAGCCAATATGCTTAATGCAGACCACTTCCTTGGCGTAATTATCCTGCGCTAAGTTGGGGTACTAATCATCCTCTTACCACGAAATAAAGCAATCCCGCCATCTTGTATCTTGGGTGATGAAATGAATCAGCAGGTATTAATAAGTCGGTGGATGAGGCCTTCCTATAGATACCGAATTTATGACCCCCTCCATCTCTCAGATCTCCAGATCTAGGTAGCATAGCTTCTTAGCTTTTTCGTTCTCCAAGGTGAATTTAATTGTCTCATGGCAGCTATTAAGGTAGGAAAGCAATATGTGGGTGATATGTTTCCCATATACATCTGTAATTTGTGTAGGTTTTATAGATTTAATTTTATTTATAGTTTTGACATATTCTTATCGTTGTTTGCTTCTTTTATTAGTTGACTGGGGGCTCAGGTTAACCATGCGAGTAAAAGCGTTGACCTTTATCTCACATGGCAAACCTAGAGTGGCGAGTTCGATTCTCTCCTGGGCAAAGGAAATTATTTAGTGGCGAAATTCATTAAATAACATCCTAAAACCTCACCGTGGCTAGAAAAGGGCGGTAACCTGTAGATAACCCGTCCAAATTAGCCTGAGTTGCAAAAAGTGAACGTTAATAAATAATAATAGTAGTTGACTAGTTATTAGATTTTCTAGTTTTATTTGTTGACTAGTTTTAAAATTTTCCATTGTTTACTCATTATTTTGTGTCTGGTTTTATGACTGTTTATTTTGCTTTTGTGCCATGCTATGAATGTTAAATTAACTCGTGGTTGTGTTTGTCAGCAGGCAATGAGGATGGAGCGTTGACTCCGAAAGTGCACTCTGCATAATATTAAAAACCAGTAGAGGACTTGGCCTTTTTATTGATCCTGATATATAATTGTTGTTTTTTTTCCGGTTATGAATATTTCTATCTATCTGTTATATTTAGTGCGTGTCAAAGTTTAGAAATAGGCATATATCCGACGCATGATAAAGGAGATATAACTTTTAGAAATTGGCCTCCTATAAACCCCCACTCTCTCTGGTCCGATTCAGCATTAACGATCTTATATATGTGATATGCATATATGGATACCTCATTTTCGCCATCTCCTGGGAAGAATAGATAGAAATGGAGCTGGTTTTCCTTATGGTAAATCTGCTAAAAGCCAAAGCCATTATAAGTTGATTTTTATTTATTACAAGATTGTAATAAATTGTAATAATTTAGATATATTGCTATTTTCTGAATTAAAATATTTTTCTCAGTTGAGGAAATTTATTGTTCTTGTAATTAGTATATAATGGTGTCAAATTAAACGTCATTCAATTTCAGTATGTTGACAATATTAACGAACTGTCAAGGGAAAATTAAACGCCGCCAAAGGGAAAATACGTAAAGCGTATTTAAATGAGAAAACCGGTCGCTTTAATAATTGAGGAAAAGAGATGGGGGAAAAGGATTTAGAACGAAGACAGGAATCACTAATGATCTTGTCTCGTAATTCGAAGGACATTGCCAGTGACAGCTGGCCAAATCAGGGCTACCAACCCCACCCCAATCTGAGGATTTAGGGAATAGTGATCTCGCATAATTATTACAGATAAAGGGATATTCCTCGGCCCTTAATCTGAGCCAGGGATTAGTATCGATTATGGCGCGCTTCGTGGGACTCCATCCTAAATCAGAATAAATTTGAAATTAATAAAAAAAAAACCCAAAAAGCAATCTTTTTTTTTTTTTATTTGCGTGGAATTAGTAAGAACGAGACATTTAGGAAAACTTAATTTACCGTTGGTAGCACCGAATACTTTTGATTGGGATAAGCTAGATAAGCAGAACGCTGTTCTTACCAATTTGTAAAAAGATGAGGGAGGCTAGATTCATGGACTTGCAGGAATTCTGATAATCCAAGTTGGCTTTTATATATTTTTTTATACATTTATAAAAAAAAAAAATCAGTAAGTGCATGTACGAGTAAGTGTGTGATAAATTGATTTTAATTACTTGCAAAAAAAAAAAAAACAGAAAAAAGTACATGTACTTGCAAAGGAAAAAATATTTGTTTATGTAACATAATATATAATGAAAAAAGTATATATACTATTATTGTATAGGATAAGTAATTATATTGCCAGTATTAAAAAATGTACAATAATTATTAATTATTGGCCAAATGTAAAGGCAGGTAAAAATATTAAGCCGGTAGTAAGAAGTGTAAATAGGTATATCGTAACTCCTGCTACTAGCACACACCTTTAAGTAAATATAAATAAATTAAAATGTATTTATAGATTTAGTTGAGAAATAATTGTATAGAAATTTAGAAACTTAATACTCTTATTACAAGAGCTGTATTTACAATATATTAGTTGATATTATTTAAGAAATGGGGTAAAACAGGGACTTGTAAACTATATATTTTGTCATTGATAATTTAAATCTATGCACAATGCACTGGAAACGGGAAATATGATAAAAGTGGAGGACAAGCGAAGTTCTTGACATTAAAAAATAATATTATTATTAACAAATCCACAGAAAAGACGGGTATAAACCCTAAACACCGGAAGGGTAAATATCAAAATAATTGTGCAAAGTAAAAGCCTTGCTAAACAATACCATCACCATCAGCCTCAAATGAATTCCCCGGGCGAAGCCGGGTATCTATTTCTTTATTATTATTCTTGACACCCTTAAACCTTCAATCTCCCCCATTGTATAGATGAAAATTAAAAACCCTTCAACCATGATGATAACCTCAGCCGTCTTCATTTTCTAAAGGATTTTTTCCTTGTTAATTTAGTGTTTTAGTTGAATGCAAAATTATGTATCCTGAAATTTTTAATAAAAAAGTTTGTGGGATGTAATCTCATCAAAGTCTTAGACCAATTACTTCTTGATTGTCAATATTTCCATGAGTGAAAATTTTCTCTGGAACATAATAATTTCTAGGTCTAAGCTAATAAAGGATAAATGCTTTGTCACTTATGGCTATTAATTTTTAAAAATATTTTAATAAATGTTTAATAATTGAAAACAGTTTTTATAAATGAATTTTAAATTATCAGATTGGATAGAATCTAACTTGTGGATATTATTGATTAGTTTTTTGTTTTATTGGGATTAATAAGTTTATTTGATTAATATGGTAATTTATTTGAAGTTGTACTTTTACTTGATAATAAAAGACCCAGTGTTTGTTTGTTTTGTATTTTCTGGTAGAAAAAAAAATTACTATTTTTCTATAAAATGACACTAAAATTGATAGCATTAATGAGTACGTGGTCGTTTAAAAATCAATTACTATTTTAAAAGTACAATTTTGCCTATTTTTGATGAATTGTATTTTTAATTTTGTATATGGTTCTTTCACATTTCTTGTGAAACACCGGGAAGGGTAAATATCAAAATATTGTGCAAAGTAAAGCCTTGCTAAACAAATACCATCACCATCAGCTTCAAATGAATTCCCGGGCGAAGCCGGGTATCTGAACTAGTACAACTATAAAGGGAATAATAACGTAGTTGTTGATTGCCCAAATCATATTAATCCTAAGCATTACCATTTCGTGATTGAGTACCACTGTGTGTGTGAGTGTGTGTGTGTGTGTGTGTGTCTGTTTGTATATATATGTTACTTAAAGATCTGCAAAACTGAATTTTATATATATATATATATATATATATATATATATATTTCTTAATGCATTATATTATGAACAGAATGTGGTTTAATCATAGAACTCGGAATATGAAAATTTCGCTAAAAATTGAATGACTCCTCTATCCTGAAAAAAAATCCGGAAAGGGGCTACATTAACGAAGCGGATTTCCCACGAAAGCCCCGTATTTGCAATTATCTGAAAACGTAAAAGTTCAAAAAAGAACAATATTTAGTATTTAGGGTTCAAATAAAGTGCTTATTCATTATACAACAGCTTATTCTTAATATCACATGAGTAGGAGAGTATGGGTTTACTGAAGGCCGGAAACTAAAAAAAAAGGCAAATATCTCGGTTAATAATCAGGATTTTGAAAAAAAGTACATAACAACAATTATAGAACATTACATTTTCAATAAGACTGGTTCTATACAATATTTCGATACGACGTATAGTAACGGAGATATTTTGAATTTTTGAAATTCCTCACCTCTAAACCACCCCTCCTGGTGGTCGGATTTCAACGAACTTGATCAACCTTTTTTCATAAAACGATTAAAGATCGAGTTCGGTAACGATTAAATCAAAATTACGACCGCTACATCGGTAAGAGACAAATATATATATATATATATATATATATATATATATATATATATATATATATAATTTTGAACGGACCTCATTTCCATCACTTACTAGGTAGGATCCATGGACATTCAAACATTTATTCGAAAACCGCGTCATTATGGAATTGTTTGTATCCATTGGAATTTCAAGTAGAATGAAACACAAAAATCTTTGTCTCTATAGTCCATGAAGGTGTCACTCAGCACTCAGGTCCTAAGTTTAATGACGAAATGGCGATCTTGACCCAGTCCATGGCGTTTTGCTACTCAATTGCTTCACGGAGCTGATTTATTTGGCACCGATAGTTGCCCATTTTTGAAGCCTGCAAACAGACCACCTCAATAATTTATAGTGCACTTCCGTTAGCTCTTCTAATGAAGAAATATGGTATTATACATAAAAAGTCTAATTTTTGTGATTAAAGATAAGTACTCTCTTTACTTAAGTTTTAAAAGTATTCTATCTATGATTTATATTCTCATTATTTTATATTCATGCTCTTAAAACTTGTCAAAATAATAAATAATATTTTAATTCATTGCTTTGCCTACAAGGGAGCTCAAATTGAATGCTCAAATCAAGAACATTTTTTTTTACGATGTATTGAATATTAATATGTTCTCATCAGTTAACTAGAAACAAATATGATTCCATGCCCATAAAAACTGAACGGGGGAATGAAATTACTGTTTTAACTGTATAGTTCGTTATTTCGTGATGAAACAAAAAGGCCTTTCTTCCACGAGCAATTTGTTTTAAAACCGACAGCCCTTTCAAAGTGGAAGCTCCATTTTTAATCTCAATTATTGTCTTTAACAAATAACAAAAAAATATACAAACAATTTTTAAACGTTACTAGAGGCGCTAAAAAGGAAAAAAAAAGTTTTTTATATCTCATATTTCTTCGGTACAAACAATTGAATTCTTTAAGGTTTTAAGTAAATACATTTATCTATATTCCATCATTACTTTGAAGTACAAATATTTATAGGTTAAAGATATAAGTGAACTACAATGTAAAAATGACTAAATTTTTTAAAAGAAATTTGAGATAGATTGTGAATAATTCGTTCAAGAAATAATAGGTGAGTATGATCGAAAATGATAATTTTCATTCCCCAAAGGATTAAATTACTGCTACTTTTTTAATACCTCAACGTGGTTTGGAAATGGATAAATAAAATGTTTATTTTTCAAAGAGATTTTTATAGATATCCCCGAGTATTTTCTGTGGCTCAATGTCTGCAGGAGTATTTGCTGTTGGTTTTAAATAAAAATAGAATGATTTAAAACAATAGTCTTGATTACGATAATCATTTGCAACATAATTTATTTTCTCAGAAGTAACGACGTGATCATAAAGTCTTTTCTTAAAATATATACATATATATCAGACCACTTGACATGAAATAGTGTCTTTGGTAGATATTTTCTTCCGAAGGATTTTACGAGTCCATATAAACCAGCTCCAGCGAGAAATCTGAAGTGAAATATAAAATATACCCGGCCCCTTGTAGCAGGACATAAATCCCACTTTACTGACCTATCTCATCTGCATTAATCCAAGTCTAAGCTTTAATGCCCTTTTGGAAGCTATTGATGATTTTATGGCTTTCATGGAAAACGTACTGAAATCGTTTGATGAGGTCTGTTTGACTAGCAAGGCGAGCTATAAAAATAAATAACATAAAAAGGTATATACCTGTTCTTAAACACAAAAAAAAGGTTTAGAATCTTTAATCAGTATGTACCTATCTCTTTATTATTCATCTGGGGACTACCCAAAAACAAAAACCTATCATCTGAAATTACAAAACATATGTTTTACACCTAACCTATATCTTACAATTCCAAAGAGATATAAATATAACAATATTTCATTATAATATTCACTCCCTAACAATACCTAAACTTTGTATGTAAAAAAAAAATGTATTAAAATAATCCCAAAGTATGTACTTAGACATTGAGCTGTTTTCTTACATACCCATATGACAGATTCAATGTTTTACAGTGCAATGAGGAGTCTTGGCTAATTAAGAATACTCATTTATTATGGATGCCAAGATTTTAGTAGCTCATGACGCGATTTTCGAAAAATTTCTTCAAATGTCAATCGATCCTACCCAGGAGATGACGAAAATGAGGTCCGTTCAAAACTATATATATATATATATATATATATATATATATATATATATATATATATATATATATAAATATATACTAGCTCAGATACCCGGCTTCGCCCGGGAATTCATATGAGGCTGGATGGCGATTGTATTTTTTTGGCAAGGCTTTACTTTGCACCATATTTTGGCATTTACCCGTCCCAGTGTTTAGGGTTAATACCCGTTGTGGGCATTTGTTCATAATAAAATTAATTTTTTATGTAAGTCTTCACTGTCCTCCAAATTGTCATGTTCCCCGTCTCCTGTGCATTATGCGTAAATTTCAGTTGTTAAGGACAAACTATTGACATAGATTTGAATTAATTTTTCGAAGTGAGATACCTCATAGTTCAAATTGAAATGAATTGTTGAGCATATCAATATTTCTACGCAAATTACTTGCTCCACACATTGTTCCTGGAAAAATGTATAGAACAAAAGTTAATCTAACTTACAAAGTAAACACCTTTTCTTATGTGCAAGTTTGTCGAAAAACAAATAGACAATGAAATTTGTTGAATTTTTATTTCAGGCCTCCCTTAAAACCCCCACTCCCGTTCTAACCTAAACATTTTAATATAGCTTATAATCATGTAAGAATTAATGCTAATTGACATACCGAGTTTTTTTGAGTTCGGTTTATTTGTTAGCGCCCAATGAAATAGTTGACTCCCGCTTTAGTTTATAGTGTATATCTCGTTTATAATTCGGTATATGAACAAAGTGTATATAACAAAAGTTTCTCTAAATAACAAAATAAACAACTTTTGTTATGTTAATATTTGTCGAAAATGCTATAGGAAACGAAATATCACTATTATTAATTTCAGGCCTTCTTTATAACCCCCACTCCTGCCCATCCCTAGAAATGTTAGTACGAATTATTATAAGAAAGGCGTTAATGCTAATTCACATACTGAGTTTGGTTTAGTTCGGTTGAGTCTTTTGTGCCAAATAAAATTGTGGACTCCCGGTATAGTTTTTAGCGTATAACTCATTTATACATCCGTATACGGCAAACGTGCATATCACAAAAGTAACTCTAAATTACAAAATAAACAACTTTTGTTATGGGCATATTTGCTGAAAAAGCAATAGGAAACGAAATATCGCTATTTTTAATTTCAGGCCACCCTTATAACCCCCACTCCTGTTTGTCTTAGAGAATATTAATATAGCCTAAAGTCTAAGTTGGGCTAGTAGTAATATACATACCAAGTTTCATAAAATTCGGTTCAGCCGTTTATGCCTGAAAAGGTAACAAACAAACATACACGAAAGAAACAAAATGCAGTTATGGTGTCTATGACATGTGAAACGAAAAGTTATCGTGAAATTTTGCGAAAAAAACAATGTACAGACAGAGGTTACAATTTTATATATATATAGATATATACACAGTCAGTGATATTTATTTCCCAGGCATCGTCGCGTGCCATAGCTAGTACAATATAAAATTCAATGTAAAAAGAAGTCTATTGAATAAATGGCAATGACTGCACAAACTTAGCAGTTTTTCTACGTGAAGTTTGACAATAGAGAAATCTACATACGGGTAACACAACACCATATGGGTGGCATCAACAGAACGTATTTGCATATATATCACAAAGTAAAAGGTTAGAAGGCAAGAACGGAGAAAGGTTAGGATACACGAGTGCCGAACAGTTACGGAAACGGCCAAACTAATACGGAAACTTACGGCAATAGACGCAGAAACATGTAATAAAAATGCAAATATCTCGGTGGGACTTCTAAAATTTGATTGAAATATAAATTATTCTGACTCGTAAACTACAGTATTAATGAAGTAAATAGGTTTCAAGAAAATTAATAGCATATTGATAGTTGATATGTTATATTGTGATATATTTCAGTAATTGTATTTCTTTTCGTCGAGAAGCTGACAGACCTGTTCGTTTACATTTCAGACGCTTCCTGTCGAGAGGTAAAAGATTTCTTATTATCGTTTGTATTTATTCACTTAAAATTTAGGGTGGTGTTGTGTTACCAGTATGTGGTTTTAACTATTATGAAACGTTTCGAGGGAAATCTGCTTAGTTTGCGCAACCCCTGCGTGACAGACGTTTTTAAAGTCTTTTCCATCAATTTTCTAAGATAATTAACTTGAGAGAGTTTATCAGATCTCCACCTGCTTTAACATTGTTATTAATTCACTAGACTTCTTTTATTTTATTTTTTTATTGAGTTTTATATTGTGCTAGCTAAGGTACCCGGCGATGCCTGGGAAATTAATATTATCACTGACTGAATAATGCTGTTAATTTTATAATAAGGCTTCCTGAATAACGCTTTAAACAATCATATTGAGTTTAAATGCATATCGTCTTAGGACATAATGCCATTTACCAAGTAACTTTTAATAGTTATATATACTACATAGTTATTTCTTGTACTCTACTAGTGTTACTAGGAAAACTAGTAGAGGATAAGGTCTTTTTATTGATTCTGATCAATCGGTTCCTCTACCTACCAGCATTTCGGGACAAATAGATATTTCCGTAACGCCAACTAATCGGAAGAAGTAAGATAATGTATACCAAAATTTAAAAAAAAAATACAATATCCAAACGACCGTACTCATGGGAACCGGATATCATACCAACAAATATTAACAAAAATTATAACTTTAGCAAAATGGCAAATCAGAGTGGAATGTTATGGAACAGTCAGATTAAAGGGAAAATTTTGCCAGAGACAAACAGCATCGGTTTTGAGCGGTTGAAACACACACACACACACACACACACACACAGACAAATACACAACCACGATCACAGAGAAAGTATTGGTTCGGTGGGGGGGGGGTGGCGGTATGGGCCGCTATTGTAGTCCTGCGTTCCCATTGGCTGGTGTCCAACCCTCCCAAGCCAATTCTTCACCCTCTCTCTCTCTCTCTCTCTCTCTCTCTCTCTCTCTCTCTCTCTCTCTCTCTCTCTCTCTCTAATATTTCACCATTAACATTTTACACTTCACAAGCCGGAAATTGGAGAGAAAGAATTGTAGCTCCAATAGTAATTTAGAACAATCTAGTCCAATTACCAGTATTACTTTTTTTTTTTATATAGGTTTCTTCTCTCAAAAAGAGTGTTCGTAAATGAGTAAGTAAGTAAAGTAAATTTATTCAAGAAATTACATTATAATTATTTCAGGAATTACATAATAACTTAGAAAGTCCTTTGAATATACCATTAGCACGAGTAACGTATGATACAGCAAACAATAAAGCAGTCCTTTATATGACATTTAAAATAAGATTATAATAAAAATTTGAGGTGATATTACTTCTTATTGATGCTGGAGTTATAAATTAAACTGAAAACTAAGTACTAAGTAACTAAGTAGGTTTCATCTTCCAGCTCTTTTTAGATATTTATACAAATTAATGTAATAATCTCCTCCGTTCAGGATGGCCTTTACTTGATCCCTGCTGAGAGTAATTGTAGCAAATTCTGCAAGGCGGAGAATGGGAGGAACAGCAAGGAAGTGATAGCTGTCTTCAGGTTCTCTGGAAAATCTCCATCTGAAAAATCTGCGAAAATAATTTGCATTCCACAACAAAATATAACTATATATTTTTTTAATAGTATAATCATATTATTTTCATATTAAATATAATTAATGGGATTCGTTCATGCATTTTAATTATTTAGATTAATACATTATATTATTTATATTGTATACTACATTATTACCAGTGCATATGCATTTAACACCATTGTTGTCATTGTGATCAAGCTTGTATTTCAGAAATAAAAGAACGTGAAGTTTTACAATAGAGAAATCCGCCTAATAACAACAGTAGTTGTAATGAATCTCTAAACATATTCTTAGAACAATATTTATAGTAAATCTAATTTTCAATAAGATTGGTTCTATACAATCTTTTGATCCGACGTATGGTAACGGAGATATTTCGAATTTTCAAAAAAACCTCCCCTCTAAACCCCCCCCCATCCCACTGGTCTGATTTCGGACGTTAATGAACTTGATCTTTCTTTTTACATAAAACGACTAAATATCGAGTTTGGTAACGATTAAATAATAATTGCGACCGCTAGAGCGGTAACAGACAAATATATATATATATATATATATATATATATATATATATATACATATATATACAGTTTTCTGGAAATCAGCAGGAAATCTGCTAAAATATTATCACTGTTTATATAAATATACATACATATTTTTTCAAATGTTAAATTATATTAATAATTCTTAACTAACAAAGATTTTGCAGTCGGGGCTCGGGTTGGCCGTGCGAGTTAGGGCATTGGTCCTAATCTCGCATGGCAGACCTAGAGTGGCGGGTTCGAATCCCGCCCTGGGCAGTAGAAATTTATTTAATGACGGACTCATTAAATAATCTCCTTGGGCCCACCCAGGCTAGAAAAGGATGGTAACCTGTAGATAACCCGTCCCGATTAGCCTAGAAGCATAAAGTGGACGTAAAATGCAAAAGTCCGTCACGCAGGGGCTGGGTAAACTAAGCAGATTTCCCACGTGAAGTTTTACAATAGAGAAATCTGCCTAATAATAACAGTAGTAGGAAGGTATCTCTAGACCTAATCACGAGGGAGGAATAGTTACAGAAATGGCCGCCAGAGCTCTCGGCGGATAGTGCCGAACATAGCCGACTCCTGCCGACCACACTCACAATACATATGCAAATATCTCGGTTAATATTCAAGATAAACAATAAATATATAGTATAATATTTATAGTAAATTCAATTTGCAATAAGATTGGTTTTATACACTTTTTCAATCCGACGCATAATAACGGAGATATTTCGAATTTTTAAAAATCCCCCATCTAAACCCCCTCCTTCCACTGGTCCGATTTCAGCCATTAACGAACTTGATCTTTCTTTTTACATAAAACGCTTAAATATGAAGTTTGGTAACGATCAAACAAAAATTGCGACCGCTAGAGCGTTAACAGACAAATATATATATATATATAATTTTGAACGGACCTCATTTTCGTCATCTCCTGGGTAGGATCGATGGACAATTGAGAAAATTGTTCAAAACTCGTGTCATGAGTACGACCTCAAGAGCTGATTTCCCTTAAGGGAAATCTGCTAAAAAAAGATTGTAAAAGTCTCTTGTGTAAGTATATATAAATATAAGCCAATAACTATCTATCATATTATTTTCAATATACAGGGTCCGGCATAAAAACCTGACGATTTTGTAGTAATTGTTATGTTGGCACCACTGTCATTGAGACGGCGGGAATGTTGTACATCGACAGGTCTATTCTTCCCATTTCAGTAGCCAGTATGTCGTGGTCGGGTGAACATCGAGCGTTTGTGAGTGATGCCTATTTTAAAAATAATGACTCAGTTATTTTAACACAGCGTTTATTTCGCAGACATTTCAATTTAAATCGACACGCGCCTGTTCCCAGCAGAAATTCGATCTTGTTGTGGGTAAAGAATTTTAGAAACACGTCGTCTGCTTTAAAAACGAAAACCACCAGGACGAAAACGGACTGTGAGAACGCCTGAAAACATTAACGCGGTAAGAGTAGCTGTTACACGGTCTCCACGACGTTCAGCAGCGAAAACATGCTGTTGCGCTAGCCATTTCTGATCGAAGTGTACGACAAATTCTTCATTCCGACCTGAAATTCCATCCGTATAAGATGATGTTAGTGCAACATACTGGCTACTGAAATGGCAAGAATAGACCTGTCGATGTACAACATTCCCGCCGTCTCAATGACAGTGGTGCCAACATAACAATTACTACAAAATCGTCAGGTTTTTATCCCGGACCATGTATAATATATAACACGTTCCATTTATTACGTGATGCCTTTCCTATAGAATTAAAGTAGCACCAAATTAAAACGTTAAGTACGGCACGGGGGTCAATTGACCCCGTACGTAACTGTCTCCCAGGACGGGTCGGTTTTGAAGATAAATGTTCAAAAAATACTTTGACGGTTTTTGCTTTGTACTAGTAAATATAATTAAAAATAGTACGTTTATGCATTTCAAATCCAAAAAATACGTCGTATATCATTGAAAAATGCACGGGGCTTTATGACCCCGTGCCGGCCTGGGGAGTGGTATTTGGGCTCTAGTCCGGCACGGGCTCATATAGCCCCGTGTTATTTCCCGTGCTTTTCCTGTGAACCGCTTGTTCTGTTATTTACAAAGGCTTATGTAAATGACAGAACGCGTCCCTCCCCTTTCAGTTTACTTTTTGCTGTTGTTTCGAAACATTAATCTGTATAATGAGCAAATCACGTGGCCGACAATTAGTGGATATAGCTTTATTAAAAAAGTGTTCCGGGTGTTTCGAAAAATTAAGAAAAAAATTGTCCTCTAAATAAGCAGACAAAAAAGTTAGAACGTATTGTGAAGAGTGCAACATGAAGTCACTTTGTCTACAATGCTTCAACAACTGCCATAAATCTATGTCCTAACCATTGTGATAATGAAGAATTGTTAATTACAAAATAATTATTTGATTATTCATATTATTTCTTGTTTATTTTCCAATTATTTGTTTAAACTAAACTCCTAGTTCCTAGTTTGTTTTACTCGTTTTGTAATTTTATCTTTATAAACTAATAAATTTGATTGTAATGTGTTGTAATTTAAAGTTAAAATCATATTCACCCATTTTAAAGTATAAAACAAATTAAAATCCTTTGTTGATCACCAAAATTATCACACAAAGGAGAAAAAAAGTTCCCAACAAGGTGAAAAATGTGAGGTAAATATTCATTTCTAAGTCCCGTAACAAAAAAATTGATGAAAACACTACCATATATTTTTTGATGTCCAAAGAGTAAAAAAATGTTTGAATATAGCAATTTAGTTCATTTTTCGAGTTGTAGTAGCACATTAAAAGGGGACATAAGTAAGGGGTCGATTGACCCCGTGCCGTACTTGTGGATAGTTGCACCACGGGGTCAAGTGACCCTGTGCCGAGCACCACATTTTTGATGTCCGTCCTGAACGTGTTAAATTGTACAAATCGCTCAAATGGAATTTTCTCTTAACCTGTAGTATTTGGTCATTTATCACGATGATTATAAAGAGGGCGTTTATTCTTTCCAGCAAATCGGTTGAGTTATGCGGGTTTAATCTACCCACATCGCCGTCCCGTAATAGCTCATTTATGGCCGTCTCTTGGGCTGAATTCTGAATTCCGAATTGATAAAAGTCACAATGAATTCATCAAATGAGCGCTGAAACATTGCTTTCACTACCCTTATCTTCGTCCTCATTCAGTTTAGAACAAACTGGAGCCCTGAATGGATACGGGCTGGTAAATACTCTTTGTCATTGGAACGTAACAATCTAATTGTTCAGTAATATTTAAACTAGTTTTAGCAGATTTCCCTTAAGGGAAATCCCTATTAAGTCTTACTCATGACGTGACTTTCCAAAAATATATTAGCAGATTTCCCGTAAGGGAAATTCAGCTATTGAGGTTCGTACTCATGACGCGAATTTTCGAAAAATTTCTTCAAATGTCCATCGATCCTACCCAGGAGATGACGAAAATGAGGTCCGTTCAAATAACTATATATATAATATATCTTATATATCTATTATCTATATATATATATATATATAGAACTTATATTAGATATTTTATATATATATATATATTTATATATATATATATATATTGTCTGTTAACACTTCTAGCGGTCGCACCTTTTTGTTTAATCGTCACAAAACTTGGTAGTTTAATCGTTTTATGGTAAAAAGGAAGATCCAAGTTCGTTAACGGCTGAATTCGGAACCAGTGGGAGGGGGGTTTTAGAGGGGGGGATTTTCAAAAATTCGAATATCTCCGTTATTATGGCATCGGATCGAGACATTGTATTGAACCAATCTTATTGTAAATTAAAAGTACTATAAATTATTTTGTTCTTTGCATTTATTCTCAATCTTGAATATTAACCGAGATATTTGCATTTGTATTGTGTATCTGTTAGGCCGGACTCCGCCATGTTCGGGACTATTCCGCCGAGAGCTCTGGTGGCCATTTTCCATAAACTATTTCGTCCCGCGTGAATAGGTTTAGAGATCCCTTCCTACTTTCTCTATTGTAAAACATCACGTGGGAAATCTGCTTAGTTTACGCAGCCCCTGCGTGACGGACTTTTTTCATATTCAACACTAAAGGTCATATTTGTTATGGGCTAAAATCGGACAAGGATAAGAGTAGTTTGGTTTTGGTTGACATCAAATCTACAATTATGACATTGAAAAAAAGTAAATCACGCAGGTTCTGCGTAAACTATTAAGTTTACTTATACTTAAATTACTTAGTAGTAAGGAATCTCTAAATATATTCACTAGGGACGAACAGTTACGGAAACGGCCGCCCTAGCTCTCAGCGGAAAGTCCCGAACATAGCCGACACCTGTCGACCACACACACAATACAAATGCAAATATCTCGGTTAATATTCAAAATACAGAATAAACGTATAGAACAGTATTTATAGTACATTGAATTTGCAATAAGATTTACTCTACAAAACTTTTTCGATTTTCAAAAATCTCCCCTCTAAACCCCCCCCCCTCCCACGTGTTCGATTTCAGCCATTAACGAACTTGATTTCATTTTTACATAAAACGATTACATTTCGAGTTTGGTAACAATCAAACAAAAATTGCGATCGCTAGAGCGTTAACATATATATAAAATTAACGTATATATATATATATATATATATATATATATATATATATATATATATATATATAAAATTTTGAACGGACCTCATCTTTGTCATCTCCTGGGTAGGATCGATGGACATTTGAAGAAATATTTCGAAAATCACGCCACGAGTACGACCTCAATAGCTGATTTTCCTTAAGGGAAATCTGCTAATAGGTAGGTGGGACATATGATTCAATCGTATCCCAAAACACTTAGCGAAATAATAATAAACACGTTTCATTATTTTTTGTGTGGTTTTCAAAAATGTTTCAGTAATATGTCTTAAAGAGGAAATACCTACTTTTGAGCTCGCACTTAATAGTTCAAACTACATTTTTTGAGATTATTAAATGACGAATCTGAAAGGCCCCGATGTGAGCTACAACTTTGGCCCTTTGCCATTTTGCAATATCTCTAACGGTTTAAAAGATAATTAAATTGAGGCCCGAATATATGGGGCAACTTGTATATAAACCATCAAATAGAAGCAATATTTAATTAATAAATATCAGTTGATTTTAATCATTATATTTCATATAAACACTCTGTTATAGCATCTTGTTAGCTTTATATGTTTACATTAATATCTCTAGGATAAGCCTGAAAAATACGAGGTTCCAGAATAAATTAAATCTAAAAATAATTGAACCGGTATTTCATAATTTCCTAAATTTATATTAAATTTTTACTATCAGGTTAATGACTTTAAATTACTTTTGGGGATTCCGAAATTAATGTATATATATTTTGCTAATCTTACTTCTTGCAAGCCTTAGATAAGAATACTGGTTAAGGCGGTTCAATAAATATTTTCTTTATCTAAGACTATTTATTCTCTCATTTAAAAAAAATAAAATATACATTGACTTTCTATTCTGCTATGTTTCAGACATTTACGACTTTGGTTATTAAATGCTGTTACATATAACTCATTATTGAACTATAAGGAAACAATATATGTGTTTTGGGCCGTTTTGCCGTTAGAAGTACAGAACTAATTTAAAAAAAAAACGTCCGTCATGCAGGGGCTGCGTAAACTTAGCAGATTTCCTAGGAAGGTTTACAAAAGATCTACATACTGATAACACCACCGTGAATGTTACGGCAATAAATATAAACGGTAATAACAAATCATTCAGACAATTTACACGTTAATATTATCTACAACGGAAAGCGTCTGAGTTGTAAACCAACAGGGCAGCCAACTTCGAAATCTAATAGGTAAAATTTTTCTAGACCGGAAAGATGAAAAATTAATGAAATATATCTGAATATAACATATTCATTTTATTGAAAATTATTTACTATAGCTAGTGAAGAAATTTGAAAATGAATCAGAATAATTTCTATCTCGATCACTCAGATTTTAGTAATCCAAGAACAAAAGAAGGAGGGTACAGAACGTATTTGTTTGTATCTCGTTTAATAAACCTTTGTTGAAAACAATATTTTGAATTTAACCTTGTAATGAAGTGTTTTATTTTATAGAAGCCTTATTATTAATATGTCACTAGTAGGAGTGGGGGTTTACTAAAAACAAAAAAACTATAAAATCCAAATATCTCGGTTAGTATCCATTATACGGAAAATATGTGTTGAACAATATTTTTAGCAAATTTCATTTCCAATGAGATTGTTTTTATACAATTTTTCGATCGGACGTATAGTAACTTATATCAAACTCTTCCGCTCTAACCCCCCCCTCCCCTTGGTCTGATTTCAACCGTTAACGAACTTGATCTTTCTTTTTCCACAAAACGACTAAATATCAAGTTTAGTAACGATTGAACAATAATTGCGACCGCTAGAACGGCAACTGACAAATACACACACACACACATACGCAGGCAACAAGCACACATACACACACACGCGCGCGCGCACACACACGCGCGCGCACACACACACACACACACACACACACACACACACACTTAGTTTTGAACGGACCTCATTTTCGCCATCTCCTGGGTAGGATCCATAGACGTTTGATAGAAAATAATTTATTAACGTCCACTTTTTGCTACTAAGGCTAATTAGGACTGGTAATCTGCAGGTTACTACCCTTTTCTAGCCAGGGTGGCTAGACGTTTGATGTAATTTTTCGAAAGGTTTGTCATGGAAACAACATCAATAGTATATTTCTCTTGAGCCCTAACTATAACTGAAGGATGTAAATATTATTATTTATTCATATCGTCATTATTATATACATGTAAATATCATATATTTATCTTATTAGTATTATACCTACTATTACAATAGATAATAGACCTAAACTGAAGTTCATAAACTGTTTCTAATTAATTAACATGTAAATTTATATCAACATTAGATCACTGTGATACTAGTGAAATTGTATCATATTTTATACGTTGTACGTAAGGGAAGTTATATGCTATTTAATTGTAATTATATTCTATAATATTCTGTTTTCTAGAGGTAACATTTACTAAAGTGTCAGACTCGGGCTAAATGTTGTATATATTCGCAAATAAACAATCTATATACTAATTCCAGTGATTTCTGTTTGTTAGCCACTGTATCTTCCGTGTTGTCTACATCCTTGGTAGTAAAACTGACTTCCTTGGATTGTTTGGTCTATAGCAGTGGTTCCCAACCTTTTATGAGGTATCGCCCCTTAGTGGAAGACGACTCACCCCTGTCGCCCCCCTTCTCTTAGTACGGTATACCCTTATTTAAATGTAAGAAACGTGTTGTAAAAATAATAGACTGAATTATTATGTTAAATGATTTATTATTATATACAATTATTATTATTTCAATTAATTAATTTACCGTTTTAATGGCTCCCTTGTGCTTGGTGGACTGCAGTCAAAGCCTGAATATCCGGCTGTATGTTGGTCAGGTGAAGGCGCAGGTCTCCTTTGGTGCAAACATCCAATTTGTTCCTTTGTTTTGTGAGGAGCTGGACGACAGAGCTGAATCCTTTTTCCACTAAATATGTGGATGGAAATGAGATTAGAAGGGATTCAACCATTTCCCACAGTTTTGGATAAGATTCCATGAGTTTTACCCAGGCTAACTCGTAACCATGCTGCTTAAAAATCATCTTTGCCTCACAGTCATATTTCAGGTCCAAAAACTCTGTCTGCAAAATATGTTCAAAGGTGTCCACCGCGTCAAACGAAAATGGATCAAAAACCCAATCTGGAATTTTAAGATTGGCAATGTCTTCAAATCTTGATTCCATGTCACATTTTAGCTTGTCAAGGTGGTCTGTGAAAGTGAAGATTTGGTCATCTTCAAGATGGAGGGATTCTGAGCATTTTTGTAGGGATGGAAACTGACACAGTTCACCACGACCTATATTACCTTTGAAAATGGCAAACTTGGCAATGAACGAACTGATAATGCCTTTTGCTTTGATAAGATTCATCTTATTTCCTTGCAGCTTCATGTTGACCTCATTGAGTTTTTCGAAAATATCAGTCAGATATGCAATCTCGAATTTGCGAAGTCTCAACGCTTGACTCAATTCAGGGTCACAAGAATCGAGAAATTCAGTCACTGTTTCGAACAATTCAAAAAATCGCCGCAAACAGTTTCCTTTTGAAAGCCACCTCACGGCCGTGTGAAGGAGCAACCGCTCAAATTCCTCATCATTTTCGTGGCACAGTTGTCGGAAGAGACGGTCATGCAGGGCACTGCTTTTAATCTTATTTACGCCATTAATTACTAGTTGAAGGGTTTCATGCAGTATACCACTTAATTTTTTTGCGGCTAAGTGTTGGCGATGGTGATAACGCCTGGAACTTCTTTCTTCAGGTGGGCCAGAAACCCAGCATGGCGACCAGACATGGCAGGAGCTCCGTCTGTAGCACAGGCGCTTACGTTTGATAAGGGAATATCCTTTTCCTCAAAATACTCTTTTAATACATTGAAAATGGATGACCCCTTCGCATCAGTGGTCAAACTTCTTGCAAACAACATTTCCTCGGTAATTTCCTTCTGCTCATTGATGAATCTCACATAGGCCAACAAAATAGCGTTGTTATCAATTACAGTAGATTCATCTATCTGTAAAGCAAATTTACTTTTTTTTAGCATGTGTGTAAGTTTCGATTCCACGTCTGCAGCCATTTCATCAATTCGCCTGGAAACAGTATTGTTGCTTAAAGGCACCGATTGGCTTATTTTGTTACTAGAACCCTCGCCTAGCACAATTTCAACAATTTTTTTTGCAGCAGGTAAAACAAGAGTTTCGCCAATCGTGTGAGGTCTGCCACATTTAGCGATCAATAATGCTACCTCGTATGAAGCAAGAAGACCTTTGTCAAGATCGGTTACTCGTTTTATAAATAGTTCACTTACATTGGGACGTTTTTCTGCTTTAGCTTTGAGCTCTTGAAAATAACTGACGTCTTTATTCATTTTGTCACTGTGTACTCTTGATAAATGTTCTTTCATCCGCGAAGGCTTCATGGCTTCATTGCTAGTAAATGTTTTATCACACAAGAGACAATGTGGAAACTGTACATTTTTTGGTGATACAATAAAACCGTATTTCAAATACTCAGCTGAGTACTGACGACACTTTTTCTTCAAATCCATCATGCGCGGTCTTCCGTACTTCAAAACTAACGAACGAATAGTAAACAGATACACACAATGTAATCGCAATGTAGTCACTGGCGTAGCCTACTAAAGAAATAGAAGACGTATGACAAACTGGGGTGAGTGTTGTGATTGACACAAAGACTAGACGTGTATGCACTAACAACAACACGCCCGCAACACTTAACCTGTGAGGTTCTCTCAAAGATTCAAGTTCTCTCCAAGCGCTCGGGTACGGACGCGGCAACTGTCGTAAGTATAAGCTGTGAGTCACCAGCTAAAAACAGCTGGTGACTCAACTACTTCGCGCCAATTCCCTTACCGGCGCGCAACTCAATCTTGCACACTTCCATATTTTATACAGATCATATTTTTTTGCCCATAATTTTCTTAAAAACGAGTGAATTTGTTTTTAAAACGCTACCATGTTTCTGCGACACTTAAGATTCTACTCTACACAAGAGTTAGTTTATTTTTTCTGCCTTTTCATACTGATCGCCCCACTGTCGCCCCCCACAAATTTATCGCCCCCCTTAGAACCCAAATCGCCCACCGGGGGGCGATCGCCCCCAGGTTGGGAACCACTGGTCTATAGCGATTCGCTATGTTTATATTACGAGAGAGAGAGAGAGAGAGAGAGAGAGAGAGAGAGAGAGAGAGATCTAATCGTGTCCTCTCGATTAGGTTTCCTGTCTAAAGGACTTGAGGCCTACTGTCGATTATAAAAAGCCGAATGATTGAATATATTCTATTTAGCCTTCCATCGACTGGCCTCGCCTCTAATGGGAGTCCCCTGTAAATTGAGGGGGGAGAGATAGGCAGGGAAGCGGGAAAAATTAACAGTGCCCCCCTCTCCCTCCGCCACCCCCACTCAGAAGTTAAATTGCTTATCGAGAATTTTATAGATGGAAATTGGCCTTCCCCCTCTACCGGAACCAGGCCTCTAATTTGCACATTTACTACTCCTCTTTCTGGAACTTTATCCCCACCTTTTAATCATTTTTCCCTTCCATTTTTAAATTATTTTCCCCTCCCCAAGACGGGATGCCTTGTTGTGATATGTGGAAGTACACGATTTTCTCCAGTCCCAGTTAGAGTTAGGATGGAACCAGGTATTATAGGCATGAACCTTCAAAATGCTTCTATACCATACAGGTAACTGCAAATTTAAAAAAAAAAAAATTGGTAGATGGCAAGAACTAAGGGTGAATTTTGAAATGGTCATTAGTTCGTTAATGAAACCATGATTTTCGCCAAAGCATAATTGAGAATAAATCTTAAAAACAAAGAAGTTTGGATTTTATAAAAATGCACATTTAGGACAATAAAATTCCGTCACGCAGAGGCTTCGTTAACTAAGCAGATTTCCCACGTGCGTCACGTACTTATATTTAAATCAAAACGTATGAGTAGGAGTGGGGGCTTACTCAAGACCGAAAAATAAAAATTGAAATATCTAGGTTCATATTCAATTTAGAGAAACATATATATTACAACATTAATAAGACATTACATTTCCGATAAGATTGACTTTATATGATCCTACTAAAAAAAAACGGGGATATTTAGATTTTTCGAAAATTCTTCCCCTTTAACCCCCCCCCCCTTTCCACTGGTCAGATATTAGCTCTTAGAGAACTTGATCTTCATTATTACATAAAACTTTAAAATATCGAGTTTGGTAATGCTCGGGCAAAAATTTCAACTGCTAGTGCGATCACAGAAATATATATAAAAAACATTTTGATGCAATATGTCCTTATTACATCATCTTTGGAAGAATTAAAAGATATGATCAACGAATTAGTAGCAAATGGTATGAGTATTGGTCTAGAAATTAATATGAAAAAATGTCAGCTTGTGACTGTCAATAAGGAAGATAGTCTTGAGAAAGAGGAGAAGTAATAAAAAGTACAGAATACTTAGGACAATAAATAAGTACGAGGGGAGAGTGGAAGGAAATCCTGCGAAGAGTTAGCCTGGGCTGGATGGCTTTCTTAAGAAATAAAATTCTTTACAAGAGTAAGGCAGACATTAAAGTAAAAAAAGAAACTTTGGAATTCCATAGTTTTACCTGTACTAAAATATGGGTGCGAAACCTGGAGACTGATAAAAAAAGTTATCGAAAAAATTCGTTCAAGACAACGAAGTATGGAAAGATACCTGCTAAGCATTAGTAAAAAAGAACACAGAACGAGTGGCTGGATAAAAATAAGGACTGACCTGGAAGACATTGCTAAATGCTTCTTTCTAAGGCAATGGAAATGGGCAAGACATATGATAAGAAGACACGAAGATAGTTGGAGCAGGAAGATGATAGACTGAAGAATATGTAACAAGCAGAGGCAGACCAATGAAAAATGGGGACGAAGAGATGCCGGCGGCCACTTGTGACGGAGCAGCATGGACAAGAGTGGCTTACTACAGAAAGGAATGGAAGCGTCTCGGGAATGCACACTGTCAGCAATGGATCCAGGTACTGTTAAAATAATATATGTATAAAACACTAAGGACATACTCCACTCAAAAAACCTCAGCTAACACTGATTTTACTCAACCAATCAATAATGTTTGAAGATATTGTAACTGTATTTCAATGATTATTTTCCGTATCTTTTTTTTATTTTATTTTTTTAGTTTTTTTTTATCTTTTTTTTTATTTTATTTTTTATATAATATGTAAATATCAAGTGTAAATTTTATACATGAGCAAATAAAGGACTGTTATTATTATTATATAACACTAGCTAAGGTACCCGGCTTCGCCCGGGAATTCATTTGAGGCTGAATGGTGATGGTATTTTTTCGGCAAGACTTTACTTTGCACAATATTTTGACATTTCCCCGTTTCAGTGTTTAGGGTTAGTACCCATAGTTGGTTTGGAATAGAAAATGAAATATCGCAAATTTTTATTTCAGGCCTCCCTTATAACCCCCACTCCCGTTATAACATAAACATTTTAATTTAGGTTATTACCATGTAAGAATTAATGCTAATTTATATATTCTGTGTCCAATAAAATAGTTGACTCCCGCTTTAGCTTTTAGTGTATATTTCGTTTATAATTTTTTATACAACAAAAGTGAATATAACAAAAGTTACTTTAAATAACAAACTAAACAACTTTTGTCATGTGAATATTTGCAGAAAAACCAATTGAAAACAAAATACCACTATTTTTAATTTCAGGCCTCCCTTATAACCCCCACTCCTGCCCGTCCCTAGAAATGTTAGTATGGCTTATTATAAGGAAGGCGCTGGTACTAATTCACATACCGAGTTTGGTTTAGTTCGGTTGAGTCTTTTGTGCCAAATAAAATTGTGGACTCCCGCTATAGTTTTTAGCGTATAACTCATTTATACTTCCGTATACGGCAAAAGTGTATGCGACAAAAGCTACTCTAAATTACAAAATAAACAACTTTTATTATGTGCATATTTGCTGAAAAAGCAATAGGAAACAAAATATCGCTATTTTTAATTTCAGGCCTCCCTTATAACCCCCACTCCTGTTTGTCTTAGAGAATATTAATATAGCCTAAAGTCTAAGTTGGGCTAGTAGTAATATACATACCAAGTTTCATAAAATTCGGTTCAGCCGTTTATGCGTGAAAAGGTAACAAACAAACAAACAAATAAACAAACAAACAAACAGACACCAAAGAAACAAAATGCAGTTATGGTGTCTAATACATGTGAAACGAAAAGTTATCGTGAAATTTCGCGAATAAAATCAATGTACAGACAGAGGTTACAATTTTATATATATATAGATTTTGAACGGATCTCATTTTAGCAGATTTCCCTTGAGGGAAATTAGCTATTGAGGTCGCACTCATGGCGCGATTAATGAAAAGTTTCTTCAAATGTCCATCGATCCTACCTAGGAGATGACAAAAATGATGTCTGTTCAAAACTGTATATATATATATATATATATATATATATATATATATATATATATATATATATTTGACTGTTATTGCTCTAGTGGTCGCAATTATTGTTTAATCGTTACCAAACTGGATCTTTCGTCGTTTTATGTAAATAAAAAGACCAAGTTAAAGGCTTAAAGGCCAATAAAGGCTTAAATCGGAATAAGGGGAGGGGAGGATTTTCGAAAATTCAAAATATCTCTGTTACTATACGTACGTCGGATCGAAATATTGTATAGAAGCAATATATATATATATATATATATATATATATATATATATATATATATATATATATATATATATATAATTGTAACCTCTGTCTGTACATTGATTTGTTTTCCTCAAAATTCACGATAACTTTTCGTTTCACATGTCATAGACACCATAACTGCATTTTGTTTCTTTCGTGTATGTTTGTTACCTTTCCACGCATAAACGGCTGAACTGAATTTCATGAAACTTGGTATGTATATTACAACTAACCCAACTTAGACTTTAGGTTATATTAAAATTCTCTGAGACGAACAGGAGTAGGGGTTATAGGAGAATCCAGAAATTAAAAATAGCGATATTTCGTTTCCTATTAGTTTTTCGGCAAATATGAACATAACAAAAGTTGTTTTTTTTGTTATTTAGAGTAACTTTTGTTATATATACTTTTTTCGTATACCGAATTATAAACGAGATATACGCTAAAACCTATAGCGGAAGTAAACAATTTTATTTGAGACAAAAGACTCAACCGAAATAACTCGGTATATGTATTAGCACTAACGCTTTCATTATAACAAGCCATACCAGCATTTCTAGGGACGGGCAGGAGTGGGGGTTGTAAGGAAGGCCTGAATTTAATAATAGTGGTATTTCGTTTTCAATTCGTTTTTCGGCAAATATGAACATAACAAAAGTTGTTTATTTTGTTATTTAGAGTAACTTTTGTGATATTCATTTTTGTCTTTTAACAATGTATAAACGAGATATACACTATAAACTAAAACGGGAGTGAACTATTTCATTGGGCGCTAACGATTAAACCGAACTTAAAAAAGCGCGATATGTCAATTAGCATTAATTCTTCCATGATTATAAGCTATATTCATAGCTATTATGGGTTATTAGGGAGGCCTGGAATATAAAATCGTAAAATATTTCATTGTCTATTTGTTTTTCGACAAACATGCACATAACAAAAGTTGTTTACTTTGTTATTTAGATTAACTTTTGTTTTATACATTTCTCAGGAACAATGTGTGGAGCAAGTAATTTGCGTAGAAATAATGATATGCTCAAAAATACATTCTAATTTGAACTATGAGGTACCTGACCTGGAAAAATTAATTCAAATCTATGTTAATATTTTGTCCTTAATAACTGAAATCTATGTATAATGCACAAGAGGCGGGAAATATGGCAATATGGAGGACAGTGAAGACTTACATAAAGAATTAATTTTATTATTAACAAATGCCAACGACGGGTATTAACCCTAAACACTGGGACGGGTAAATGTCAAAATAGTGTGCAAAGTAAAGCCTTGCCAAAAAAATACCGTCACCATTCAGCCTCCAATCAATTCCCGGGCGAAGCCGGGTTATCTGAGCTAGTCTTATTGCAAATTTAATGCCCTATAAATATTGATATATAATAAAATTATTCTGATTCAATATAAATTACAGTACTAGATATAGTAAATAGTTTCCAATCAAATTAATACGTTATATTCAGATATATTAAAGTAATTGTTTTTCATTTCGGTAAGTAGTTGGCAGAACTGTTTGTTTCAGTCGGGAAGTTTCTTATTATCGTTTGTATTTATTCAGTTAATATTCACTGTGGTGTTGTGTTACCGGTATGTAGGTTTATCTACCGTTAAACTTCACGTGGGAAATCTCCTTAGTTCACGCAGCCCCTGCGAGCCGGACTTTATTCGTTATCTCCTATATGGGATCGATGGACAATTGGTGAAATATTTGAAAATTCTCATTATGAGTTTATTTGATCAAGTTGCTTATTTGATCCTTACACCTCATTTCCCAGCCGTGACGTATTAGTATGTCGGATATAGGTTGGCTATCTGCTTCCCTACCTCCCTGGCGGATTGAATAGCTATCCCGGTTTAAGGGGTTGATCCCAATTCAAAACAGGTCTCTCACTCAGGATTGATCCTATTCCCTGAGGTCGCTCTCTCTAACTCACTCTCTCTAAGGCTTCCTTCAGCCCGGCACGTCCTTCCCTTATCAGTTCTTATAACTCTCTATAGCTGTCAATCTGAAGGCGATGACAGCCACTCATGGGGAAGCAAAATAGTTCAATAATATCATAGATCCCACACGTTATTTAATAATAATAATAATAATTGTATTAAAGTTAAGAACTAGAAGAAAATATTGATAGAAGCAACAATTTATATGTAAAATAGAAATGAAAAAAGTCTGCCGTGCGTTAACTGGTATAATCCAATTGATTTTTCTCACCACATATTCTCTATTGTTATGAAACTAAAAAAGTCCGTCACGCAGAGGCTGCGTAATCTAAGCAGATTTCCCACGTGAAGTTATACAATAGAGAAATTTCAGAATAGAGAGCCGAACAGTTATGAAAACGGCCCAAACTAGCTCTTGACGGAAACTCACGACTAGACCCGAAGTTAGCCGATCTCATCTCAGAAGCTGAAAACAGAAAAATGCAAATATCTCGGTTAATATTCAAGATACGGAATAAATGTATATAACACTATTTATAGTAAATTAAATTTGCAATAAGATTGATTCTATATAATTTTTCGATCCGACGTATAGAAACGGAGATATTTCGAATCTTCGAAAATCGTCCCCTCTAAACCCCCCCTCCCACTGGTCCGATTTCAACCATTAACGAACTTGATCTTTATTTTTACATGAAACATTTAAATATTGAGTCTGGTAACGATCAAACGAAAATTGCGACCGCTAGAGCGTTAACAGACAAATATATATATATATATATATATATATATATATATATATATATATATATATATATATATAATTTTGAACGGACCTCATTTTCGTCATCTCCTGGGTAGGATCGATGGACATTTGAAGAAATTTTTCGAAACTCGCGTCATGAGTACGACCTCAATATCTGATTTCCCTTAAGGGAAATCTGCTAAAAACTGAAAAGGAGAAAGCTGGACTAATTCACTTTATGCTCGATTTACGAAAAGAAAATATCATAGAACAACAATTGTAGTTCATCACTACATGAACCCGATAGGTTCTTTAACATTTTATTATCCAACTCATAATAAAGGATATATTTTGTATTTTTGAATCCACCCACTCCTCTAAGCCACCAACTATTCCATACTTGATTTACACTACTAACAAATATGATTTTCAGTATTGACAGAAATGGTTAAATATCGAGATATGTGCCAACAGATTAAATGAACATTTTCGAATTAGAACATAAGATGTTAATTGATGACATCATCAAACAAAGAAATTGTAAACATGTTCCATAATAATGGTCTGTTGTAAACAATGTTTGCTATGCAATTCTAGAATTAAGTGTTTCATGACATAAAAGCTTTTTTGCTAATATGACATGAGTAGAAGGGCGGATTTACTAATTGGCCGAAAAATAAAAATTCCAAATATCTCGGTTAATATACACGATAGAGAAAATATGTGTATAACAATATTTACATAAAATTTAATTTTCAATAAGAAGGGTTATGTATAATTTCGCGATCCGGCTTGTAATAGCTGAGTAATTTCTGTATTCCCTGCCTCTAAATCACCATTCTCCAAATTCTCCGATTTCTATCACTAATGGACTTAATTTTTACTTTTAACATAAAACTATTAAATTTCAAGTACAGTCAATAACATTGTGACCACTAGAGCGCTAACAGACTATATATATATATATATGGTGTGAGACGAACGAACCTCATTTTCGTCATCTACTGGATAGGATAAATGGACATTTTTCGAAACTCGCGTCATGAGTACAACCTCAAAAGCTGATTTCCCTTTTGCGAAATCTGCTAGTACACATTTATATAGGAGTAATTTGGATAAATTTACAAGAATACAATATAACTCAGATTTGGAATGGTCTGGTGCCAATAGTTCCTCGATGTCAAACAACTATACAGTTAATAGTTAAATGAAACTATTGTTACGTTTTTATTACTAAAACCAGTAATAAACGTTTTTAATAAGAGTTCTTTTGGATTGCAAAATTAAATACTCGCAAGTTTCACAGTTTTTATCACTGCACAATTTATTTTACAATGCACAATACACTTGGTAATTATTCTTAATTACTACTCATAGTATACACTGATAGCGTCACTGTTCTTCAGATTACACAGTCCAATAATTCACTCACGGTCACCGAAATTCACAGAAAGACGGCACTGCATTGTCCTTTACTTCGCGGCACTGCACCGCCTTAAACACGGTAGTAATCTGTTACTTACAGTCATGGCAAAACACTGTTCTTCTTACAAAAACACTTTACCGCACTGCACTAAGTCGCACTGTAGCACCGAACGCACATATGAGCACTTGAGAAGAAACTGACTCGCTCGCGGCTGGCTGGTTCTTTATATAGGTCGTCGGCATACATCAAAGGGGAATTGTCTGGACCATTCGACGCTGGTCTGGACGGGTCTAGTAGGCGCTAGACCTTCTATCGGCTTCTTTGATCTACATCACACTTTCCTAATACGCGACTCTCTCTCTGAAGGATTATTCATGTATTTATTTTTCGCACACTATTATATATTGAGTATGGTATACATCGAACAACATTTTTTAGACAAGAACATAAAAATTATAATTGATGACGTAACGGATTGCTGTATTTAAAGGACCTTTTGAACCAGTGAACGACGTACCTTCTCTAACGCCAGTATCAAAACGGCAAATTGCATTGTGACATCACCATCTATAACCATTCTCACAAGTATATAATTTCATAAAGTGACCATTCCGTCATAGTCGTTATCTTGAAGAAAGCTTTTTTTTTGTCCATATAAAAATTATCGCATTAAATACATCCATAATTTAAAATTCAAATACCAAATATCTTTAGTGAACATAATATCATGTAATCGACTACTGATATCACTAATAGTATGGTTAATGTAATCAAGGGGCTCAGGTTAGCTATGTGAATTGAAGCATTGTCTTTAAACTCACAAGGTAGTGTCGAGCTCGATTCTCGTCTAGGAATACAATAGGAATTTATGTAGTGTCGGAATTCATTAAGTAAAATCCTTAATCCCACCCTGGCTAGAAATGGCTGGTAACCTGTAGATTTGTTTTAGTTGAAAAAAGTGGACGTTAATAAATAATTTAAATTTGAATACCAAATATACGTTTTAATTTTAGTGAACCAAATATCATGTATTTGAGTACTGATATCACTAATACTATGGTTAATTAATTTAATTTAATTATGAACAATAAATTAGAGACGCGTGTGTTAAAAGAAAAAGTCACTAATTCTGTATTGGAATAAACAAATAATATAATTTGGCCGAATTTATGGATATAATATATGAGGTTTCCGTTGGTGCAAGGTAGAGTCGTGGAGCAACGCTAGGTCCTGAATCCAAGAAGGCTTTTTCATCGGCTAATGGTTCCATAAATCCTGTTGACATCTGTTGGATTTAATCCTCCCAGAAACGGCAACCTCATTCATACTAATTTCTGACATTTGAGGCAAAGCCACCGGAAAATATGATCTCCCATTCATTCGGCTCTTCATTCATAAGTACAATTAAAGTTTTTTAAATAAACCCTCTTAGCAGATTTCCTTTATGGGAAATCAGCTATTGAGGTAGTATTCATGATGCGATTTTTGAACAATTTCCTCATATGTCCATCGATCCGACCTAGGAGATGACGAAAATGAGGTCCGTTCAAATCTATGTATGTATATATATCGTGGCGAAAATTAAATACATGAAAATTTAAACAGGGATAGTCATGTATTTGGGAAGTACGAAGTAGATCAAAGGAACTGACAGACGTTCTCTGCATGACCCGACCTTTCTGGACCCGTCTCGGCCTCGTCCTTTGATGTTTTTCCACAAATCTATATAAGGAACCATGGCCGACCCGAGTCAGTTTAGTTTGTCCTCTGCTGTCTTCATGTGATCATAAGTACGTTCAGTGCTACAGTGAGACTTAGCGCAGTGCACTAAAGTGTTTTATGTGAAGAAAATTGTTGTGCCGTGACTCTATAAAGAACAGTGTTCAAGACAGTGCAGTGCCGTTAGCTTCGCGAAGTAAAACACAGTGCAGTGCCGTCTTTTTGTGAACTTCAGTGACCGTGAGTGAATTAATCTGAAGAACAGTGAAGCTATCAGTGCAGACTGTCAGTAGTAATTAAGAATAATTAACCAAGTGTATTGTGCATTGTTAAATAAATTGTGCATTGATAAAAAAGGTGAAATTTGCGTGTGTTTAATTTCGCAATCCAAACGAACTCTAATAAACAACGTTTATTACTGATTGTTAGGGCGTGCGGTTAGCTTTTGCGGTAATAATAATACAAAAATGTCGGCACCAAAATGTCGGGGCGGGGTAGCTTTTTAGTCCCTAGTTTCGGCACCAAAATGTAAAGGCGAGAAGCTTTTTAAAGGCAAGAATAAGAGAGCATTAGACTGAAGTATTTACTATTTTATGGAAAGATGAGGGGAAATAATACAAGTCACTATTTGAGTTCTCCAAAGAATCAAGTATATTGAATTGATTAAGCAACATATAATACACTTTATAGATATAGAGGTTGAAAAGGAAACAAACGAAACTTAACTTTATAAAATAATTTAGCGGCAAGCCAATAATATATATACAATAGAATAATCGATCGGTCCTATATTGTGCCAGTACTCATTTAATAATTTGCGTAGATAAGGCTAGCATTATTAGAAGTAGGTACCTGCGGGAAACATACTTTCCTTGAAGTGGAGTCTTTTTCCGTTGTTATTTTCCCTATAAGATTCTGTCTTCTAGCAGGTTGCGATGATCCGTATATGATGGTAGCGTTGCGGGAGATGAAAGATTGACTATAACTGTGGCGGTAGAACCGTCCCTGGAGAGGCCAACTGAGCGGTTATCTATGAAGCGGTGTACACACTTTACTGTAGTGGAGAAACGACCCCGGAGGGGGCAAAACCCCACTGGCCGTAGAAACGACCTCTGAGAGCGTCAAAGCCCAACTGCGTTGTATCTTTATAACTAGCCGATGCCTTCTTGAGCTGGAACGTAGTTTCCTTGGTGATCTGCATGTGTGTGGCTGGATTGTGAACTCAGCTAGCGCGGGGAAATTCAAATTCAAATGACGACTGAACACTGATTTTGTAATAATACTTAAACATGTGTGTGTGTGTATATATATATATATATATATATATATATATATATATTTCTGTTGACGCTCTAGCGGTCGCAATTTTTAAAAAAATAAAGATCTGATTCGTTAATGGCTGAAATCGGAACAGTGGAAGAAGGATTTAGAGAGGGGAATTTCGAAAATTCAAAATATCTCCTTCACTATACGTCGGATCGAAAAATTGTTCAAAGCCAATCTTATTGCAAATTGAATAATCTATAAATATTGCTATACTCATATTTTCTGTATTGTGTATATTAACCGAGATATTTGAATTTTATAGTTTTCCGGTTTCAGTAAACCCCCACTCCTACTCAAGAAATATTAATAATAAGCTGTTATATCTTGTATGAACTACTTGATTACAAGGTTAAATAAGGAATATTGTTTACATTGAACTTTTACTTTGTGGAATAATTGAAAATACATTATGTTGACCCCCCCCCCCCTCTTTTGTTCTTGGATTACTATACTTTAAGTGATTGAGATTAATATTATTCTGATTCATTACAAATTACATCATTAGGTATAGTAAATATTTTCCTGAATATAATAAAATTAATGTATTCAGATATATTTCATTAATGGTTTTTCTTTACGGTCTAGAATTCAACTGTTAATTAACAATTCAGACGCTTTCCGTTGTATAGTTATTAACTTGTAACTGAAAGATTTCACAATACCGTTTGTATTTATTCACTTACTATTTGCGTTGGTGTTACCAGTACGTATATTTATCTATTGTAAACCTTCGCTTGGGAAATCTGCTTAGTTTACGTAGCCTCTGCGTGATGGACTTCGTTTTATTTCAGGTTAATCGAGTACACAGGTTTTTTCTCCTCACTTTTTGTGTTTCTAAATGATTTTACGTTAGTTTGTACCTCAAAGGGTCAAATTTGCCAATTGCATAATTTGATAATGGATCCAATTTAAAAAGCAAACTAGACAAGTTTAGTTCCCTGAATTGCTGGAAGACTATCAAGTGTATTCCAGGAAGGCGGAGGTAGAATTACGACTGTGGCTCAGGATCGATAACTCATAAACTCTGGACGAGATTAAAGTATTTGCGGATTACTGGCTCCAGGATTATACCAGCCGGTTTTATTGTTAATACAAGAAGAAGAATAGAGAAGATGGCCTACAATCTATTTGTAATTACATGTTTTTCCTTTTCTGTATTGTAGTGCCCAATAAACCTTAGCTTTCGTCAATAAAGTTTGAGAGCATTCTGCAATAAATGAAAAAGTCCGTCAAGCGGGGGCTGCGTAAAACTAAGCAGATTTCTCGCGTGTTGGTATAACACACTACTAGAAGGGAAGGGGGAGGGGCACTGTAAAAAAATAAAGTTGGAATAACTCAATTAGTATTTGAGTTACAAAAAATGCATACAACAACAATTGTAGAAAAATAATAGTTTAACAACATTGATTCTATAAGATTTTACGATCCGACCCAAAATAACGGATATATTTTTAATTTTCGAATTCTTCACTCTTTAAACCCCTTCCCCGGACATAGATATAGATGCCGTTTGGGGCAATAAAACAAAAATATTTTTGTTTTTATTATCCTTGCAGATACATTTCCGCCTTTTAGCAGATTTCCCTTATGGGAAATCAGCTATTGAGGTTGTACTCATGACGCGATTTTCGAAATTTTTCTTCAAATGTCCATCGATCCTACCTAGGAGATGACGAAAATGAGGTCCGTTCAAAACTGTATATACATATATATTTGTCTGTTACCGCTCTAGAGGTCGCAATTATTGTTTAATCGTTACCAAACTCGATATTTAGTCGTTTTATGTAAAAAGAAAGATCAAGTTCGTTAATGGCTGAAATCGTACCAGCGGGAGGGGGGGTTTAGAGGAAAGGATTTTTGAAATTTCGAAATATCTTCATTAGTATACGTCAGATCGAAAACTATTACAGAATCAATCTTATTGCAAATTAAATTTACTATAAATTTTCTTCTATAGATTGATTCTGTATCTTAAATATTAACTGAGATATTTGCATTTGTATTCTGCATGTGCTCAGCAGCAGTGGCATGTTCGGACTTTCCGCCGTGAGCTCTGGCGTCCGTTTTCGTAACTATTCGTCCCTCGTGAATAGGTTTAGAGGTTTCTTACTACTACAGCTGTTATTAGGCGGATTTCTCTATTGTGAAACTTCAAGTGGGAAATTGGCTTAGTTTACACAGCACCTGCGTGACGGACTTTTATAATAATAATATCCGTTATTTATTTTCATTAGGAAATTATTCCGTTTTTAATTTCCAATATAAATTTAAACTATAGGAGCGGATTAATCTTTATAATATATTATTTAAACAAAGGTATGCTGAACTCACATCATAGGATAACGGAAGTTGTTGGGAATCTAACTCTTTAATTCTGTTATATATTATTACATTCTACGAACACTTAATATTACGCATATAATATAGGGTGTATATATATATATATATATATATATATATATATATATATACTATGCTTAAATAATGTGTGCTCTTATTGGTTTCTGACAGGAAATATGTACCTTATAGTATTTAATTATAATAAATGATCTTGATTATATTTGAATTACTCACGGTGTGTCAAACAGTGGAAGTGGATTGTTTAGGCACTCATTTAATTTTGTTCTTCTACCTTAGCTAGTTGAAAATAATATTGGGTCTATACACTTTTTAGCAGATTTTCCTTAATTTTACTCATGACGGAATTTTCGAAATTTTTCTTCAAATGTCCATCGATCCTACCTAGTAGATGACGAAAATGAGGTCCGTTCAAAACTGTATATATATATATATATATATATATATATATATATATATTTGTCTGTTACCGCTCTAGCGGTCGCAATTTTTGTTTGATCGTTACCAAACTCGATATTTAGTCGTTTTATGTAAAAAGAAAGATCAAGTTCGTTAACGGCTGAAATCGGACCAGTGGGAGGGAGGGTTTAGAGGGGAGGATTTTCGAAAATTCGAAATATCTCCGTTACTATTCGTCGGATCGAAAAATTGTACAGAATCAATATTATTGAATTAAATTTACTATAAATATTGGTCTATAGATTTATTCTCTATCTTGAATATTAACCGAGATATTTGCATTTTTATTAAATCTGGGCGGCTGACGGACGAAGTGTCTTTCTCGCCAAAAGCTAGTTCGACCGTTTCATTAACTGTTCGGCTCTCGTGAAATTTCTCTATTGTCAAACGTCACGGGACGGGAAATCTGCTTAGTTTACGCAGCCCCTGCGTGACGGACTTTTATTCAACAATGGAGATATTTCGAATTTTCAAAATTCCCCTCCTCTTAAAGAACATTCATTTTTAGTTTCACCAAAAAGCGCTTATATATCGAGTTTGAAACTATCAAAAAAATGCGACCGCTAGAGCGGTAAAATTGTATATGTATATATATAATTTTGATAGGTGGTGTTTTACTGAAGGCTGAAAACTAAAAATTGCAAATATCTATCTTAATATTAAAAATAGAGAATAAATGTATATAAAAATATTCATTCCACATTTTAATTGCAATTAGATTGATTGTATGTCACTTCTCGATCCGACGTATGGTAACTGAGATATTTCGAATGCTCGAAATTCTTTGACTCTAAATGCCACCCCCCCTCTTTTCCTAGTCCAATGTCAGTCGTTAACGACTATGAACTTCAGTGTTGAAGTTTCTATCTCTGGCGATAAGCGACCACTATAATTTGAAATTCAGGCATTGGCAATGGTATTATTAGATACGTCAGAAAATAAATTCAGAAGCGTCCTATATATAGAATATTAACAGTCAAATTTGTTTGAATATTTAAATATGACTAAACGTAATCCTAAGCACTTGCTGGATATCGCCTCGAAGGAATTCATTCGCCTGAGATGACTTTTGGGATGAAACTCGAAACAAGATTGACCTATTATGTCCGAGTGATGAGAGAACCACAGGTTAGAGTGCAGGCGACTTGGAAAGAGAAAAGTTTTTAATGGAATTCTCTGAGTGAAGGACAATCAATACAGGGATGAAAGAGAACTCCGGCAATCCTTCACAGGTTTTAGCAGATTTCATTCAGAAGGGAATCAGCTATTGTCGTCGTACTCATGAAAAATGTCCCCAAAAGTCCATCGATCCAATCTAGGAGATGCCGAAAATGATGCCGTTTAAAACTGTATATATATATATATATATAACTCAATTCCCTTTGGGGATATCTGTTAACAAAAATGTGGAAAATGTTATGTAAAGATCCAATAAAATAGGTTATGGTAGATGACTACATGGATAATGCATCCTACTATATTGACTTAGCATCAAACACGATAAACCACATAACTCCATAAAACGGACCTGGAAAGTCCGTCACGCAGGGGCTGCGTCAACTAAGCAGATTTCCCACTTGCGTCACATATTTGCATTTATCTCAAAACGTAAGAGTTCAATAAGAACAATATTTGGTATTTAGGCTTCAAATAAAATGCTTATAATATAACAGCTTATTGTTAATATGACATGAGTAGGGAGTGGGGGTTGTTGAAGGCTGAAAACTGCAAATATTTCGGTTAATATTCAAGATAGAGCATAAATGTATATAACAATATTTATAGTACATTTTAATTACAATAAGATTGGTATTATTCAAATTTTCGATCCGACTTATAATAACGGAGATATGTCGAATTTTCGAAAATCCTCCCCTCTAACCCCACCCCTCCTTCTCGTCCGATTACAGTCGTTAACGAACTTGGTCTTTCTTTTTACATTAAACGACTAGATATCGAGTTTAGTAGCAATTAAACAATAATTGCGACAGCTAGACCGGTAACCGACAAATAAATATAAATATATATATATATATATATATATATATTTCCTATTTGTTTTTCAGCAAATATTCACAGGTTAAGAGTTGTTTGTGTTGTTATTTAGAGTAACTTTTGTTATATTCACATTTGTCGTATAACAAAGTCTAAATGAGATATACACTAAAAAAGTAAATTGGGATCCAACAATTTTATTGGGCACCAACGATTGTACCGAACTTGACAAAACTCGTTATGTGAATTAGCATTAATTCTTCCATGATTATAAGTTATATTAAATTTGGCAGGTTCAAACGGGAGTGGACAGTTTTTAGGCAAACGTGCACTTAACAAAAGTTTTTTTTTTGTTATTAAAAGTAGCTTTTGTTTGAAACATAATATTATTGAATTTAATATCCTCAGCGCTTGAAATATCATGCAGGACAACGTCTGTCGGGTCCGCTAGTATATATATATATATATATATATATATATATATATATATATATAGAGAGATATAGATATATATATATTTATATATATATATATATATATATATATATATATATATATACAGTTTTGAACGGACCTCATTTTCGTCATCTCCTAGATAGGATCGATGGACATTTGAAGAAAAATTTCAAAAATCGGGTCATGAGTACTCAAGAGCTGATTTCCCTTAAGAGAAATCTGCTAAAAATGGTAATGAATTGACTTCTAAAATAGAGATATTGAAGAAACTTGAACCAGTTTTCCTGTCAAGCTATTCATCGGTTCACATATCCGAATGTGAATGTGGCCGTCACACTCGACATGTAGTTTTCAAAGCCGAATTACCTAGATGAATAAACAAGTCCTATTTTCCTCAACAGAACGTTTATTTTCACTGAATTCACTTTGAGAGCACCTGCTCCACCTTCGGTGCCTAAAAACTGAAAAATCCATTGAAAGCCAAAGTATTTTAATTAAAGGTCAAGTAGTACAATATAAATTTATAGATTTCATTAACTCTCCAATACTTTATTTATTAATTGGTTTTAAATCTTGAAAATTATTTCAGCAAACAGTTTTAGTAATGAGAAGATAATGTACTGAGATTTGTTAATATAATTTAATGTATTACAGGATTGATTTCCTAAATGAATAGCAGGTTGGCACCACTGAGTCTAGGGAGGTATGTCGAAACAACCATTTGGCGTTTGTCATACCATTTCTTCCTGCCGACATCATGTTGGTCTATGTTTACATATTACTTAATGCATATACTTTTAGAAATATAGTGTTATTCTCAGGAATGTGACTTTGCTTAATTATCATAAATAAATTATTAAAAAGGATGATTGCTGGGGTGGTGACCCAGTTATTTATGGTATTTATTAACTCTGCTCCTTTAATATATGATACACTTTACTGTGTACCAATATGAATATACAGTTTACAATCGACACATACAAAAGAGTATTTTTAATAGCGGTTATGACGTACTTAAAACACCTGTCACCGTTGGGCTTTGTACCGCAACAAGAGAAAGGAACTTTTATTAATATGTGGTTTGGAAGACAGAATACTTTCTGAATTATATTGTTCATTACATTACAAAAAAAAAAAAAACAAAAAAAACTACATTCACAGGAGACGAGAAATTAAAAATATTTAGAACAGTGAAACCTTACATAAAAAATAATTTAATTATTAACAAATCGACATCAACGACGGGCATAACCCCTAAACACTGTGACGGGGAAATGTCAAAATATTGCACAAAGTAAAGACTTGCCAAAAATTTACCATCAGCATTCAGCCTCAAATGATTTCTCAAGCGAAGCCGGGTACCTTAGATAGCAGATTTATATATTTGTCAGTTAACGCTATAGCAGTCGTAACTTTTGTCTGATCGTTAAAAAAAAAAAAAAAAAAAAAAAATCGATATTTAAACGTTTTGTGTAAAAGTAAAGATCAAGTTCGTTAATGGCTGAAGTCGGACAAGGAGGAGGGAGATTAAAGGGTGGGAATTCCGAAAATTCGAAATATCTCTGTTACTATACGTCGGATCGAAAAAGAGTACAGAACAAATCTTATTGCAAATACTATATTCTATAAATTTTCTTATACGCGTTATTTCATTATATATATTTAACCGAGATATATACTCCTACTCATGCCAAACAATTAACAAGCTGTTATATCATGAAGCTCTTTATTTGAGGTTAAGTGGCACATATTGTTCTCATTGAACTTTTACATTTTGAGGTAAGTGCAAATACGTAGCGCACGTGGAAAATCTGCTTAGTTAACGCAGACGTTTCCTGACAGACTTTATTTTTAAATTAAATTCAACACTTTTTATTGAAATGTTAAATTTGGATAGAAACATAAGTCTCATAAAGCTTCTCGAGAATAGCGATTGGTAATATTTACAAGAACACCAACTAAAAAATGAGTTAATCATATTAATCACACGAAGCCAAGCGTATGCCAAATGACTAAGAGATAAATAATCAAAATTTGACCGGGACAATGGCTGAACCTGACTTGTTAGTTAAGGGAAGTCAAAGCGTGCTTCAACAAACTTAGAACAAGAGCAAAGTTTTAGTTAGTCGATTACGAATCAGACATACACCACTAACTCCGAGCTACTTAATGGCCAGAAAGGACAATCCTTAGTTGTAGTAGTTGTAACATAACCCACACACTCACACAATATGTAACTATGAAACACACTCAATGCAATAGGCGTAAACTTTGTTCCTCGATATCTCTGGTCAAACATGATCATTGACCGTTAAATAATATATTCACGTCAATTCCAAAATGATTAAAAAAAATTCCTGCATTTTATTTGAATTATAATTAATTATGTTGTATGCATAAAGTTATATTTTTTATCATTACTTATATTTTTATTTATTTGCTTCATAACAGTTATTTTTTTTATTTTTAAATTAAAGATGTCCTAAATTTATCTACACTTAAAGATAATCTAATCTCTAGCTGGTAACCAGTGAAAGTTATTGAGAAGGATGATATTAATTTAAGCTAACGCCTACCTGTAAATAATAGAGAAGGGTCACTTTAATTCAATGAGACACCCTTTGTGAATCATAGAGAAGGGTCACTTTATTTCAAGAAGACACCCTTTGTGAATCATAGAGAAGGGTCACTTTATTTTAAGCTGATACCCTTTGTATAGCATAGAGAAGGGTCACTTTATTTTAAGCCGATACCATTTGTAAAGCATAGAGAAGGGACACTTTATTTTAAGCTGATACCTTTGGTAAAGCATATAGTTGGTTCACTATATTTCAAGGTGATACCCTTAGTAAATCATAGAGAAGGGACGCTTTATTTTAGGCTGATACCATGGGTAAAGCATGTAGTTGGCTCACTTTATTTCAAGGTGATACCCATAGTAAAGCAAAGAGAATGGCTATTTTATTTTAAGCTGATACCTTTTGTAAAGGATAGAGAAGGGTCACTTTATTTTAAGCTGATACCCTTTGTATAGCATAGAGAAGGGTCACTTTATTTTAAGCCGATACCATTTGTAAAGAATAAAGAAGGGTCACTTTATTTCAAGGTGATACCCCTTGAAAAGCATTGAGAAGGGTCTCTTTATTTTAAGCTGATACCCTTTGTAAAGCATAATGACGGGTCACTTTATTTGAAGGTGATACCCCTTGAAAAGCATTGAGAAATGTCATTTTGTTTTAAGCTTATGCCGTTTGTAAAACACGGAGTTGGTGTACTTCACGTTAAGCTGAGGGTTTATGGAACTCATGGTGAATGGAATTATTTGTTTTTAAACTGATTCCGACTGGACATCATAGAGAAAACCCACTTCATTTTAAGCTGATTCGTCCCCGGGAAATCGTAGAGAAGGGTCACTATATAGTAAGCTGATGCCATTCGGAAATCAGAGAGAAGGGTCACTTCATTTTAAGCAGATTTTTGGAAATCATAGATGATGCCCAAGCCACACTAGCTGAACTGTTCGAACTTCTTAGAAAAAATGGGAACTTCCTGAGAGACGGTCTTGACAAGTTGATATACATCTAAGCTGATTTAAATCCAAACCTTATCTGACCCACATCAGAGTAACAATAATCTACGAATGTACAGTGCAGTACAAATGCACCCACCGTATTTCACGAGTTTTTACAAAACGTACCAGTAGGTGCAGAACCAATCTAGTCAATTTGATTTCTGTAGAAATCTGACTTAAACGAGTTTCATTCTTATAGATAGGAACGCTGTTAGGTTATGTATGTCGGAAGTAGCTTTATTTCAGACCAAAGGCTTGGAAGAAATTATTTCTGCTTATATCGTCCTCCCCGAGAGGCAAACCTAGCAGATGTGTTAAATCGGTTGAATCAGCCCCCAGAGCATAGAGGAGAGTGTAATACTTCGAGAAAGCCTGGCAAGCAGCCAATACTATAGAGTATTCTAAAGCTACTCCCACTTTATATCAGATAAAAATCTTCAGAAGTGGTCCCGGAAGAAAACAACCCCCTTCCCGATCCTCCCTTGTGTTTATATAGGCTCTTCGTCCCGCGGGAACAGTGTACATTTTCAGCATCTCCTTCAGGGAAATTTGTTTGCCAATTTCCATGCGTCTTGTTGAAATAAGCCCCTTTATTTTTTGTTAACGCAACAATCACTAAGAACCAACTTATTCAGAGTTATTAATGAAATACAATAACGTAGCTAAACAGGATATAGCTCAGGTACATTATTAGCAGATTTCCCTCAAGGGAAATGAGCTCTTGAGGTCATACTCAAAACGCGATTTTCGAAAAATTTCCTACCTAGGAGATGACGAAAATGAGGTACTTTCAAAATTGTATACACATATATTTTTTGACTGATCGTTATCAAACTCGATATTTAAACTCGTGATTTTGGCTGGAGGTCCATCATCAACGGAAGGATTATAAGGTCAAAACACCTCCAATCTTAATACTTCATTTATTAAATGCAGAATACTTTCGGGGCGAACCGTCCCGTCTTCAGTGCTCTGTGACACAACATTTACATTTTTGAAGCATGTGGCCTCCAGCCAAAACCACGAGTTTAAATATCGAGTTCCATAACGATCAGTGAAAAATTGCGACCGCTGGAGCGTTAGAAGACAATTATATATGTGTATACAATTTTGAACGGACCTCATTTTCGTCATCTCTTAGGTAGGATCGATGGACATTTGTGGAATAAATAATGTAAGTCAATAAAAAGGAGAGCCAACGTATTAAAACGAAATGTCTAATACGTTGACTCTGTTTTTTATGAAATTTATCTTATATTTTACATTATACCTTTAAATATTGGCGGGAGGATAATAAGGTCAAAACACCTCCACTCTTAATACTTCATTTATTAAATGCAGAATACTTTCGAGGCGAACCGTCCCGTCTTTAGTGCTTTGTGACACAACATTTAGATTTTTGAAACATGAAATATAAATAAATAATGTAAGACAATAAAAAGAAGAGTCAAAACGAAATTTCTAATACGTTGACTTTACTTTTTATTGCATGTTTTTTCAAAAATGTAAATTTTGTGCCTCAGAGCACTGAGGATGGGTTTCGCCCCGAAAGTATTCTGCATTTAATAAATAAAGTATTAGGAGTGGAGGTGTTTTGACCTTATTATCCTTCCGACGATATATAAAGGTTTTATGTAAAACAGAAGATCAATTTCGTTGACGACTAAAATCGGAAAAGTGAGAGAGGGGGTTTAGAGTGGGAGAATTTTGAAAACTCATATTTCATGTGTAATGATCTAGAAATGTTGTTATGTACGTTTTTTTCATTATCTTGATTATTAGCCGAGATGTTTGCATTTTTTTTAGTTTTTGGCCTTCAGTAAACCCCCACTCCTACTCATGTCATATAAAAAATAAGCTGTCACATTATGAAGCACAGTATTTGAGAACTAAATATTGTTCTAATTGAACTTTTACGTGGGAAAAATCTTCTTAGTTTAGGGAAAAACTGCGTGACGGACTTTTAGCAGATTTCCCTTAAGGGAAATCAGCTATTGAGGTTGTACTCATGATGCGATTTTTGAAATTTTGTCCATCGATCCTACACAGGAGATGACGAAAATGAGGTCCGTTCAAAACTGTATGTATATTTATATATACAAATATTTGTCTGTTACCGCTCTAGCGGTCGCAATTATTGTTTAATCGTTACAAAACTGGATATTTAGACGTTTTATGTAAAAAGAAAGATCAAGTTCGTTAACGGCTGAAATCGGCCAAGGGCGAGGGGGGGTTTAGAGGGGAGGATTTTAGGAAATTTGAAATATCACAATTTGTTACCATACGTCGGATCAAAAAATTGTATAGAACCAATCTTATTACAAATTAAATGTACTATAATTATTGTTATATATATTTATTCACTATCTTGAATATTAACCGAGATATTTGCATTTTTCAGTTTTCAGCCCTGAGCAAACCGCCATTTCTACTCATGATACATTATCAATACTCTGCTACATAATAAATCACATTATTCGAAGTTTAAATACCAAAAATTGTATTCATGAGACCTTTATTATACGAGATACATGCAAATATGTCCTGGTGAGCCCCCTCCCCCCAGCCTGGCTTAAGGTTTTGGACCACTAAAATTTGATTGATTGAGATAAAAATTATTCTGACTTATTATTAATTACAGTACTAAATATAGTAAGTAGTTCTCGAAGAAATCAATGTTATATTCTGATATATTTCAGTAATTGTTTATCTTGTCAGTGTGAGGCGGGCAGACCTGTTTGTTTACATTTCTAACGCTTCCTGTAGGCAGGTTATTGAAATTGAATGAAACATTTCTTATTTCAGTTTGTATTTATTCACGGTGGTGTTGAGTTATAGTATGTAGATTTATCTATTACTAAACTACACAAAGGAAATCTGCTTAGTTTTACACAGCCACTGCGTGACGGACTTTTTAAACGTTGAGTCATAAATTTCATTCCCGCTTTAATGTATCCCCCCGTCCCGGATAAAAACATGGAATATAATACTTGCCACTTGAACTTCATTACAGTTACAATTTATACATAATCCGAGTTTGCATTGAGAAACTTCTGTGTGCCCGTTTGATTGCTCGCCCTTCTCATCAGGACCCCGGGGAATATTATCCAGAGAACAGACTTTGAATTTGCCAGCCGGAACAGTGATGGAGAGAGCCTGGGTTGTTTGTCCGTATTAATCAAGGGGCCTGCTGTCATCTTGATGAAGTGGTTCTGCAACTGTGGTTTGCCGACAGCTCTGCTTATGCATAAGGAGCACTAAAGGGTTCAACATCTCTATGCGACACGGTTCGTTATCCATCAGGTGGATACTACAAATATTACAAGACCTAGACCTATAAGAGTATGTGACGTTTTTCTTTCCCAATTGTAAACCAATAACTAAAATAAACAATTTTTCATTACTTATTAATTCATGAAATATTATATATATATATATATATATATATATATATAATACAATCCTAGGGACAAAATTTAACAAATCATTCTTTAGCTTTAAAGTATTGCTATTTTATGTTCATATAGTTCACATTTTTAGCAGATTTCCCTTAAGGGAAATCAGCTATTGAGGTCGTACTCATGACGCGAGCTTCGAAAAATTTCTTCAAATATCCATCGATCCTACCCAGTAGATGATGAAAATGAGGTCCGTTCAAAATTATATATATATATATATATATATATATATATGTTTGTATGTGTGTGTGTGTGTGTGTGTGTGTGTGTGTGTGTGTGTTAACACTCTAGCGGTCGCAAATTTTGTTTGATCGTTAATAAACTCGGGATTTAATCGTTTTATGTAAAAAGGAAGATCAAGTTCGTTAATGGCTGAAATCGGACCAGCGAGAGGGGGGGTTTAGAGGGTGAATTTTTGAAAATTCATAATATCTCCGTTATTTTGCGTCGGATCGAAAAATTGTATATCAATCAATCAATCTTATTGCAAATTACGTTTACTATAAATAATGTCTATGCATTTATTCTGTATCTTGAATATTAACCGAGATATTTGCATTTGTATTGTGTGTGGGGTCGGCAGGAGTCGGCTATGTTCGGGACTTTCCGCCGAGAGCTAGGGCGCCCGTTTCCGTAACTGTTCGTCCCTCGTGAATAGGTTTATAGATTCCTTACTACTACTGTTGTTATTAGGCAGATTTCTCTATTGTAAAACTTCACGTGGGAAATCTGCTTAGTTTACGCAGCCCCTGCGTGACGGACTTTCATCTATTGAGGAGCTAAGAATCACTGGATGAAGGTTTAGCCAAATTTCTAGATGTTTTTTTTTTCATATTAAGAGATTTCTAAATGTCTGTCTGAAATTTTTGGAGAATATTCTTCATAAATAATTAATGTATGGAAAATAAAAACTCCCACATTCTTAACCTATAAAAAATTTTTAACTTGGCAATTACTTTTGCCAACAAAGTTTATAAAGACTATAAAAATGTAGACTATAATAAAAAAAAATGTACGTTCCTTGGCTTAAAAATTCCATTTGTAATATTTTAATGTTCGATTAAAGACTTCAATGAGCTGAAAAAAGTATGATATGCAAATAATGTTAAACCCACGTGTGAGTTGGGTAGAAAAGTAGATGGAAATGTCATTAAAAAAGAATAATTATTACAATGGCCTAAAGATGAATATATATTTATCTGAATTTAATATTTCATTTTATTCAAAACAGTATATCATATCCAGTACTATAATTTATAATAAATCAGAATAATCTCAATCACTGTAATTTTTGTAATCCAATGACAAATGACAGGGTGCGGGGGTAGGTCATCAGAAATTATTTTCATGTATCTCATTTAGAAAAGATTTGTTGAGCCGAATATTGGACCTCTTTGGCTTCGAATAAGACGGTATATGGAGTATTGCCTTATTATTAACGTGCGATGACTGAAAATGTTGGTTTACTGAATGGTGGAATCTAAAAATTGACAATATATCGATTAATATTTAAAAATAAAGAAAACATGCATACTCACAGCTTTGATACAACATTGATTTTGCAATAATATTGGTTTCATACAATTTTTCGACATGACGTATAATAACGGAAATATTTTGTCTGGTACTAAAATAAAATACCATGCTTACCAATTTTTTGGTGGTGAAGAGTATTGTTGGGAATATTATTAAAATAATAATAAAGAATAAATCGCAGCTATAAGTGAAAGACATTAAATCCATTTGGAAAAAAAAAGAAGTAAAATAACAATTATGAAAAGATAGAGTGCTCTAACGATAGTGATGCTGAGACAGATATTGAGAATCACAATATTATTTTCGTGTAAAAAAGTTATTGCTTTTTGGGACTAATTTTTTTATTAGTCTTAGAGAAACTATAATTTTGACCGACCTTCAGGATTTTCAATTTATTTCCATTAATGGAAATCCTAAATCAACTGATCTAGATTTAGACATTCGTTGAACAAACAGAAATTATTGAACCATGCATTAATGTTATTAACTTTCAAAGGACTACTGTATTCTCTCCATATTTATACAAACATTACAAAGGGATACGTCATGCTCTCTTCAAGTACATTCAATAATCAAATTTTGATCTTCAATATTCCTACATAAATTATTTAATTTAATTAATGTATAAGATGAAATTTAGTTAATATGAAATTAGAGAGTAGACAGGAGTAATAAATAATTTTGATTTAAGAATGCTCATTATTAGCTGATTTTCCTTGTGGAAAATCGGCTATTGAAGTCGTACTCATGACGCGATTTTCCAAAATGTCATCAAATGTGCATCGATCATAACTATGTCTAAAATATATGTGTGTCTGTGTGCGTGTGCATTTGTCTGTCAAAGCTCTAGGGGACGCATTTCATGTTTCTTGATATCTACTTTTTTCGAAGCTAAAACACAAAATATTATCTGTAGTGAACTTTTCTTGTGTGAGATACAACCAAATACATACAATTAAGATTTTCCGTTCTTTACACAAAAATATCTAATACATTTATACCATACTCAATATTTAATCATTTAATTCAACTTTAGTGTTTTAATGTATTAATGACCGAAATCGGACAAGTAATGAGTGTAGTTTAGAGAGGGGGGGGGTTCGAAATTTATTAATTTCTCCTTTATTATGAGTCGGATCGAGAAATGTTCTACATTTATTGCACTCTATATTTTGTCGAAACTCATTTATAGCGAGTTAGTCTTAGTTCTTATTTCCAGCCTTCAGTAAATCTCTTCTCCTATTCGAGTCATATTAAAAATAAACTTTGGAGGACGAAATATTATAAACAACAAAACTAGAGGGCCGGAATACGAAAAACTAAAAGAAACGAAAAACACGAACACAACTTAGAACTAAAAGGGTGTGGAATAAGTAAGTTAAAAGAAAATTTAGTACCTTAATAACAACTATTTATAAAAACTGGCACATATTATGCACATTTAAACACGCCACAATCACACACGCGCACACACACAACATTTTAAAATGTGTAATTAAATATTGCCAAAATGTCCAATTGTTTTTAAATATGTCAGACAAATGGCAATGTGTGGGCTACCATCAGTCAGTAGTTCGTTGAAGACTTGTGGAAGTTAGTCTAGTTTTGTACTGATTACAGATAAGCTTGGCTTTTTTGTTCATTATGCAAGAATGTTTCAAGTATGTATGTCCATTACGTAGACTTGTGAGGCCAACGTGTGAGGGTCTCTTAATGAATCTATGTATTGTCTCTTTGACAATGATTCTGGTGATTTCACATAGTTTGTTGTACTGACTACAACACTCCAGAGTAAAAACACTGGTTATTTAATAACATAACCACTTTATATTGGATAATAAGAGACACCCAATAACTATAAACGTCCGTCACGCAGGCACTAAGCAGATTTCCCACGTGAAGTTTTACAATAGAGAAATTTGCCTAATAACAATAGTAGTAGTAAGGAATCTCTAAACCTATTCACGAGGGAAGAACAGTTACGGAAACAGCAGCCTAGCTCTCGGCGGAAAGTCCCGAACATAGCCGACTCCTGCCGACCATACACACAATACAAATGCAAATATCTCGGTTAATATTAGAGATACAGAATAAATGTATAAAACAATATTTATAATAAATTTAATTTGCAATAAGAATGTTACTATACAATTTTTCGATCCAATGCATAATAACGGAGATATTTTGAATTTTCGAAAATCCCCCCTCTAAACCCCCCCTCCCTCTGGCCCGATTTTAGCCATTAACGAACTTCATTTGTCTTTTTACGTAAAAGGGTTAAATATCGAGTTTAATAACGATCAAACAAAAGTTGCGATCACTAGAGCGTTAGTAGCGTTAGCTAGACGTAGGATCGATGGACATTTTAAGACATTTTTCGAAAATCGCGTCATGCTATGATAGCTGATTTCTCTCAAGGGAAATCTGCTAAAAACAAGATTTTAACGGTTAAGTGTACATTCTCGAAGAAGATCGATTTTGTAAATAAGATAGAGTTAAAGGCATAGCCAGAAATAATTTTATCTTGTTTATTTTGAAAGGAAAACGAAAGTTCAACCAATACAATAATAGTTGACTTGACAGTTTTTGAATAGACTCACTTATCGCACATCTCAGTCCAATTAATGGAGGGAAAAAATGTCGGGGTGGAATAAGTCAATGGCTGACACTAATCGATTAGGGCGATGGCTATCGAGAGCAACACTCTCTCGGAATCGATATCTGTGAATAATAAATCGAGCCGTTGCTGGCTGTCACTAATTTGAATATAATTGTTTGCCATTTAGTGGCCTTTGTCGTTAATCATTGGGCTCGTCATCAATCAAGCGAATAGCGCCGATTTAACAAGATCTCTATGCCGTTTTCTCTCAGTGGCTCGTTCGCGAACGAGCGCTCACATTGTCACTCCCCTTTATAAAAATCTCTACCTCTCACTGTCATATTATAAATGGTTTTAAAGGGGAAAAAAATATATTACCCAATTACTGAAAAATAATGTCCCGCTAGAGTTATGATTTGTAATCGATTGCTCTTACGTCAGATTGATTCTATCATCGAGACCCGCCAGTTTAAATGATATATTATAGAAATTATTTTAATTTCCTTCATTGATACTTTGGTTAGGGCTAGTTGTCACACTCGAAGATTTTAAAGACCTCTTAGTTTTAGCAGATTTCGTTTAGGGGAAATCATCTATTGAGATTGTACTCATGGCGCGGTTTTTCAAAAATATTCCCAAATCCCAAAACGATCCTACTCAGAAATTGACAAAAATGTTGTCCGTTGAAGTTTATATTGTCTGTTAACGCTCTACCAGTCGCAATTTTTGTATGATGTTACGAAACTGGATATTTAAATGATTTAAATTATTTATTCAGGTGTGTCGCAATTTAAACGATTCATACATTTTCTTGTTAGAATACTAAAATAGTTTAGGTAAACCCATCTTATAAAAACCAATAAAAAAGGTTAAAAAATCTACAGAGGTAGTTAAAAGTACGGTTAATAAAGAAGAAGCTCATTAATTGCCGAAAGCGGAGAAGTTAAAATAGCACCTTAAGCAGAACTTTCTATTTTTTTATTCGGTTGGCATTGCAGACCTTTAATACCCGTAGCCGCCCTCGAGCGAGACTCGAGAAATTCATGATCAGAGTTTTAACGTTGTGAGGGATCAACTTGACATAAAACTTCCGTTATCCAAAGGTTTACATTCTCCTTTGTTGGGGATCGAACGTGCAGCTATTGTGGTTGTACTCATGACGGAATTTTCGAAATTTTTTTTCAAATGTCCATCGATCCTACCTAGTAGATGACGAAAATGAGGTCCGTTCAAAACTGTGTGTGTGTGTATATATATATATATATATATATATATATATATATATATATATATATATATATAGATCTATCTATTATCTATCTATATATTTGTCTGTTACCGCTCTAGCGGTCGCAATTTTTGTTTGATCGTTACCAAACTCGATATTTAGTAGTTTTATGTAAAAAGAAAGATCAAGTTCGTTAACGGCTGAAATCGGACCAGTGGGAGGGGGGGGGTTTAGAAGGGAGGATTTTTGAACATTCGAAATATCTCCGTTACTATACGTCGCATCGAAAAATAGTACAGAATCAAACTTATTGCAAATTAAATGTACTATAAATATTGTATTACATTTATTCCCTATCTTGCATATTAACCGAGATATTTGCATTTTTATTAATTTTGGGCCGATAACGAATTTTTGAATTTCCCACCAAAAGCTAATTCGGCCCTTTGCCGTAACTGTTCAGCTCTCGTATGGAGATTTCTCAATTGTATAACTTCACGTGGGAAATCTGCTTAGTTTACTTTTTCCTTTCAGGTTGGTGGCGGTAGTGGTAAATGTACACACGCCCTAACCCGCACGGCCACCGGCGTCTCCAGAAAGAACTTTCAGTTCATAAGAATTATAAAGAATGAAAATAGTTTTCTAGTAGTTGGTCGTTGTCCATTATCCGTATTACGGTCTATTCGTTTTTAGTGTGTTATTTGTGTTATGCTCTGATATTGTTACTTGTGTGTGAGTACAGGTTTATGGTTTTCACACAATTATATGGGTATAAATCAAAGCTATATATATTTGTAGGGTCGTAGCAGTGATCGTTCAAGTAGTTAGCGAAGTTGGAGCCCGTTTAGTCTGAATGATCGTATGTGTTTTGTGTAACGCGTTTCAACTCTCCTCCCACACTGACCAATGTAAGTGTTATTGCAACCGCACAATAGTTTGTATACTACTTTCATGTTGTAAATATCCATGTTCTCGAAGTAATTTGTCATGAGACAGACGGAGGGAGAGGGGAGAGAGAGAGAGAGAGAGAGAGAGAGAGAGAGAGAGAGAGAGAGAGAGAGAGAGAGAGAGAGAGAGAGAGAGAGAGAGAGAGAGAGAGAGAGAGAGAGAGAGAGAGAGAGAGGGGGAGAGAGAGAGAGAGAGAGAGAGAGAGAGAGAGAGAGAGAGAGAGAGAGAGAGGGGGGGGAGAGCGGGGGGGGTGAGAGAGAGAGAGAGAGAGAGAGAGAGAGAGAGAGAGAGAGAGAGAGAGAGAGAGGGGGGGAGAGAGGGGGGAGAGAGAGAGAGAGAGAGAGAGAGAGAGAGAGAGAGAGAGAGAGAGAGAGAGAGAGAGAGAGAGAGAGAGAGAGAGAGAGAGAGAGAGAGAGAGAGACGAGAGGAGAGGAGAGAGAGAGAGATGAGAAGAGAGGACAGACAGACAGACAGACAGAGCAGACAGACAGACAGACAGACAGACAGACATGACAGACAGAGAGAGAAACACACTAATCAGCAACATTCTATGGAAAAGCAAGGAAAATGCTTAGAATAAATTCGTAGAATATATCGATTGAAAGGCATGCCACTATTCAGACGTCCTTATTACAATGCCAATTGACAAAATAAAAATCATTATCCATAAAAAAGAAGTCATTTAACTTTGAATGTTCATAAAAATGAAAAACCGCTTCCGTGTGAAAGAGGAAAAAAAGTCTTTCAGCTCCTTGAGGAAAGAGAGAATTTTCTTGGGGGAAAAAGAACTTTGTAAAGGAGCGGGAAAAGTTCCATTCTTGCGGAAGTTGGTGACATAGTTGGCAACAGCTTCCTAAATATTGCAGCCACTACCTTCTCACCTCGGCCAATTACCTGTCTGCGCCAACACCTCGCGCAGCTCGACCAACCACAACTTTTCTTTAACCCGGAAATTGGCTGAATAGTGAGAATTTTCCAACTGAGAAACTCCAATTGATGTTGAATTCGAGATTTTAAATAAGGTAAATTTGACATGCATAATTACGCGATTTTGTAAAATTCATGAAAGGCGAAAACTAAGCAGATTTCACACTAATGATCTCACCTTCACATTATATTATCTATTTCCAAATTGAATTTTTGGATCCCCTTTATTATTTATGAATAACTTTAGGATAAGCTTTATTTGCGTTATATTGACGATTCAAATGTGCCAAACACACTAATCTAGTTACAAACTAAGAATTGGAAGAAATGGAAAACGTTATGGACACTATTTCTCCAATAAATAAATAAATATTTCTCGTTAAACTAAATTTAAACTCCATCATGCAGGGACTGCGTAAACTAATTATTTCCCCACGAGAAGTTTATCAATAGATAAATATACACAATGGTATCACAGCACCGCCGTGAATATTAAGTGAATAAATACAAATAATAATGAGAAATGATTCAGTCAATTTATGCTTTATTAATCTTTACAACAGGAAATATATCTGAATTTAATATTCATTTTATTCAAAACAATTTATTATATCCAGTATTGTAATTTATAATAAATCAGAATAATCTTTGTAGGGATGTGCGGTTAGCTTTTGCGGTAATAATAGAAAATGTCGGCACCAAAATGTTTTGGCGGGAAGCTTTTAAAGGCGAGAATAAGAGAGAGCATTAGACTGAACCATTTTGTATTTCTATTGGAAAGATGAGGGGAAATAACACAATTAACTATTTGAGTTCTCCTAAGAATCAAGTATATTGAATTGATTAAAACTACATATAATACACGTTATAAATAGAGGTTGAATAAGAAACAGAAAGAATCTAACTTTATAAACTAATTTAGCGGCAATAGATATATATACATAGAATGAGCGATAGGTCCAATATTGTGTGAGTACTCGTTTGATAATTTGAACAAATAATGCTAGCATTATTAAAATAGGCACCTGCGGGAAACGAAAACGTTCCTAGAAGTGGAGTCCTCCTTCGTTGCTATGTTCTGTGTTCCGTAGAAGATCCGACTTCCAGCCGGTTGCGGTGATCCGCACAGGATGGCAGCTTTGCGGGAGATGAGAAACTGACTGTAACGCTATGACGGGTGAATTCCAACTGAACTGTTATCTATGAAGCGGTTATCTGTGAAGCGGTTATCTATGAATCGGTGATCTGTAGCGGAGGGAGAGGGGCAAAGCCCCACTGGCCGTAGACACGACCCCTAAGAGCGTCCAAGACCAACTGACTGTATCCTTGTAACTAGCCGATGCCTTCTTGAGCTGCAAAGGAGTTTCCGCTGAAGGCCACAGCCTTGGTGATATGCATATGCGTGGCGGGTTTGTGAACTCAGCGAGCGCGGGAGATTCAAATTGAAATGACGACTGAACAATCTCAATCACTGTAATTTTTGTAATCCAATGACAAAAGACAGGGTGCGGGGGTAGGCCATCATAACATATTTGCTATTATCTCATTTAGAAAAGATTTGTTGAACGTAGATTTGGTTTTTGGCTTGAAATAATACGGTCCATGATGTATTAGCTTATTCTTAACGTGCGATGACTGAAAATGGGGGTTTACTGAAGGCTGGAATCTAAAAATGGACAATATATCGGTTAATATTTAAAATAAAGAAAACATGCATACTCACAGCTTTGATACAACATTGAATCTATATATATATATATATATATATATATATATATATATATATATATATATATATATATATATAAAATTGTAACCTCTGTCTGTACATTGATTTTTTTCGCGAAATTTCACGATAACTTTTCGTTTCACATGTCATAGATACCATAACTGCATTTTGTTTCTTTCGTGTCTGTTTATTTGTTTGTTTGTTACCTTTTCACGCATAAACGGCTGAACCGAATTTTATGAAACTTGGTATGTATATTACTACTACCCCAACTTAGACATTAGGCTATATTAATATTCTCTAAGACGAACGGGAGTGGGGGTTATAAGGGTGACCTAAAATTAAAAATAGCGATATTTCGTTTCCTATTGCTTTTTCAGCAAGTATGCACATAACAAAAGTTATTTATTTTGTTATTTAGAGTAACTATTGTTATATGCACTTTTGCCGTATACGGAAGCATGAATGAGTTATGTGTTATAAACTATAACGGGAGTCCACAATTTTATTTGGCACTAAAGACTCAACCGAATTAAACCAAACTCGGTATGTATATTAGTACGGTATGTTAATTAGTACTAACGCCTTCATTATAATAAGCTATACTAACATTTCTAGGGACGGGCAGGAGTGGGGGTTATAAGGAAGGCCTGAAATTAATAATAGTGATATTTCGTTTCCTATTGCATTTTCGGCAAATATGCACATATCAAAAGTTGTTTATTTTGTTATTTAGGGAAACTTTTTTTTATATACACTATCATCGTATACCGAAGTATAAAGGCGTTATACGCAAAAAATTATAGCGGGAGACAACAATTTTATTTGGCACAAAAGACTCAACCGAACTAAATAAAACACTCAGTATGTTTATTAGCACTAACGCCTTCCTTATAATAAGCCATACTAACATTTCTAGGGACGGGCAGGAGTGGGGGTTATAAGGGAGGCCTGAAACTAATAATAATGATTTGCTATTGGGGTTTTGGCAAATATGCAAGTAAAAAAAGTTGTTTATTTTGTTATTTAGAGAAATTTGCACAACACTTCTTTTCAATATGAACTACCAGGTAACTCACCTGTAAAAATTAATTCAAATGTATGTCAATATTTTCTCCCTAATAATTCAAATCTATGCATAATGCACAGGAGACGTGAAATATGGCAATATGCAGGACAGTCTTCACTGTAAGACTTCTCTTACATAAAAAAAATATTTTATTATTAACAAATGCTAACGACGGGTATTAACCCTAAATTTGCAATAATATTGGTTTCATACAATTTTTCGACAAGGCGTATAATAACGGAAATATATTGTGTTTTCAAAGTTCCCCCTCTAAAACCCCCTTCTCACTTATCCCATTTCGGGAGTAACGAAAACGATCTTTAGTCGTACATAAAACGTTTAAATATCTAGCAGTAACTGTCAAACACACACACACATATACCCGTATATGTAACCATACATATAATATATATGTATATATATATATATATATATATATATATATATATATATTGAACGGACTCCTCAATTTCGTCATCTCCTAGGTAGGATCTACTGACTTTGTCCAAAATCGTTTCATGAGTAAATCCTTAGTAGCTCATTTCCCTTAAGGAAAGCCTGTTAAAGCGATGGTTAGTAGCAGTGACAACTTGCTGCATACTGAACACAAGAACATACTAATAACTCGTTTAATATTTAAGTTATAGAAAATGTACCGAATGAAAATATTGAAAAATAATGAAAATGGGCACCAATAAATTACCAATATTGGTTACATAAGATCCAACTCATATCAACTGATATATTCTGAACTTTTGAATTCCCTTTCCCCAGCCTATTCCCCGTCCGATTTAAGCTATTAACTAATATAATCTTGAATAAAAAAGTTAAATCTCGTGTTGAATAAAAAGTTAAATATCGAGTACGGATTAGATAACATAAACATTGTCTAGTTAAGACGTAAAATCATGATTCGTGACATTGTCACGCAACGTATTTGCATGTATCTCACGTAATAAATGTCCGTTGAAAGTAATATATGTTATTTAAGCTAGGAATGACACGTTTCATAAAATACTGGCTTCGATAATATACGTCCAATGATTAAAAGTGTGGGTTTACAGAGGAGTGAAAGTTAAAAAAGTCCGTCACGCAGGGGCTGCGTTAACTAAGCAGATTTCCAACGTGCGTCACGTTTTTGCATTTATCTCAAAAATTAAAACTTCAATGAGAACAATATTTGGTATTTAAGCTTCGAATAAAATGCTTCATAAAAGAATAGAATATTCTTAATATGAGATGAGTGGGGTTTCTGAAGACCGAAAATTAAAAAATATCTCAGTTCAAGATAGTGAAAAAATGAACATAGAAACATAGAACATTAAATTTGCAATAAGAATGGTTCTATACAATTTTTTAATCCAACGTACCATAACAGAAATATTAAGAATTTTCGAAATTATCCTCCTCTAAACCCCCCCTCCCCTGGTCCGATTTCACCCGTCAACGAACTTGATCTCTCTTCTTGTATAAAACGATTATATATAAAGTTTGGTAAAGGTAAAACAAAAATTGCGACCGCTAGATATATATAAATACAGTTTTGAACAGACCTCATTTTCGTCATCTCCTGAGCAGGATCGATGGACATTTGAAGAAAAATTTCAAAAATCGCGTCATGATTACGACCCTTAAGGGAAATCTGCTAAAAATGCTAATATCTCAGTTAATGTTCAAGTAAAGAAAAATTTTAAGTAACATCATTTATATTTCATTAGAAATAAGATTGGTTCTCTACAATTTTTGATCTGCCTCATAAAAACAGTCATTTAAAATTTTAAGAACCACCTTTTAACTGCCCACCCCACTCACTATTCCTACTTCAGTCGTTAACAAACAGGACCTTTAGTATTGTATAAAGCGTTTAAATATCAAGATTAGTGAGGACAAATAAAAATTAGTGAATGCTGGGAAAATCTGCTAATAGTTCAGAAAAGTAGGGAAAATTGCCGTGTCGTGCAGCATCCCATTCACCTAAGCATGAAATTGATAAATTAGCAGGTGTTAAGAGAAATGAGGAATATTTAAAAAGTCCGTCACGCAGGGGCTGCGTTATCTGAACAGATTTCTTACTTGCGTCACGTATTTGCATTTATCTCAAAACGAAAAATCCAATGAGAACAATATATAGTATTTAGGGTTCAAATAAAGTACGTCATAATATAACAGCTTATTTATAATATGACATGAGTAGGGGCGGGGTTTTACTAAAAACCAAAAACTAAAAAAATGCCAATATCTCTGTTAGTAATCAAGATATTGATTGAAATGTATTTAACAATATTTTTAGAACATTGCATTTGCAATACAAATTTTTCGATCCAACGCATAATAACGGAGACATTAAGAATATTTGAAATTCTTCATTTACGACATCTCCTGGAAGGATCGATGGGCATTACTGGAAATGTTTCGAAAATCGCGTCACGAGTACGACCTCAATAGCTGATTTCTCGGGAGATCTGCTTAAAATGAGTGTCTGTCATATCAACTGCGTTCAATATGGTCATATCATTCTACTTTATGCTCTAGGTGATAACAAATTTCGTTGACGATTTTATTTTGTGGCTATTTGCGTAGACACTTTTTGGTTAAATAAATAATGATAGTATTTTTCACTATAGATGATTTTCACGCCCAAATAAATTATCTTGACTTAGAATTGTGTGTTAAATGTGAAAATTAAATTTTACAACAATTCTTCATGATCCTTTTCCACAATTTTATTCCGTAAAAAATCAACAAAAAGCTTGAATATGGCAAGCCCTAAAGCTAATCAAGCCCGAAAGCTAATGGAAGTGGAGTCGATTAGCCCTAAAGCCCTAACCAAGTGTCATCTGCCACTCAAGCAAATGGAAAAAGAGATGGAGAAAATAGTTCCATTGCCAAGGTTTGCCTTCAATTTAATATATATAATCAGATTACAAGAATATTAACTTCAGCTGATAAAAACTTTGGAAGAGCTTCGAGAAAACTACAATAATTAACTATAAACACAGATGTTCATTTTGAGAGCAATTTATACTCTATCTCTTTTTTATAGGCGTCAGTCCTAATAAACTTGGTAAACCATGAAATGTGGCTTTCATTCCCACGTTTAGCTATGAACACAATAAATAAGTAAATTCCTTAGTTCTTCCCTGGCTCGAACAGTGGCAGACAGTTAATTGATTCCACTTACACATAAATACAAAACAGAGGAAATCTTCTTCATTCACGCATTTTACACATATTTGAGTTATCTTTTCCCTTAAGGAGAATAAGCTATTGAGGTCATACTCATGATTTTCGAAAAAATTTCCGGGGAGAGGGGGGTTAGAGGGGAGGAATTTCGAAAATTCTTAATATCTTCATTATTATGCGTCTCATCGAACAATTGCATGGAACCAATGTTCCATGAAAATGTAATTTTCCCTAAGTGTTGCTATGTACGCATTTTCACTATCATGATTACTTACCAAGATACAGGGCCCCCGTAAGGGCTACTGGCGCCCGTATGCAAAAAAGGACTTTGGCGCTCCTTATCGCCAAAGGAATCGACAGTAACTGAATGATATACTAATAAAATTTCGTGTGTACTTATGCCTAATCTTATTTCATTTCTCAACTTTTATTTTAAAATTATTTTTTTGTAAATTTTATTTTGGGTCCTTGGTTTTGGCACCCCTAAAGGATGGCGCCCGTATGCATTGCACACTTTGCACATATGGTAGCGGGGGCCCTGCTGAGATATTTGCTTTTACAGATTTCAGCCTTCTGTAAACTCCCCCTCCCTCCTACTCATGCCATATTAACAATAACCTGTTATACTATGAAGCACATTATTTGGAGTACCAAAAAGGTTTGGTTGAAATAAAAAATACTGTTCTCATTGATTTTTTACATTTTAAGATAAATTTAAATAAGTGGCACCATGGGAAATCTGCTTAGTTTGTGCATCCCCTTTCTTTCGGACTTTTTCGTTATCTCCTGGGCTGCTTAGTTTACGCATCCCCTGCGTGACGGCACTTTTTCTTTACGGAAGTATGCTAACAACATGTAAATACATATTTATACCCTAGGAAGCTATGTCAAAAGGGCACCCTCCCTACTGACTACTGACTACTGACATGCACTACTGACTACTGACTAACTGACCTATCTACTCTACTGATCTCCATGACTACTGAACTACTGACAACTCCGAGTATATAAATGGACTAGGGTATTTATGAGTTAAGTTCGTATAGCAAAGGCTATTTTAAAATTATATTTTTTTCAGATTTCCCTTTGGAGACCCGTTTTTTGAAATATGTCCGTCGATCTTGCCAGGAAATGACGAAAATGAGGTCCGATCAAGACGCTCTAGTCATATCGTCGATATTTAATAGTTTAATGTATGAATAAAGGTCAAGTTCGTTAATGGGTGAAATCGGACAGGAAGGAATTTAAAAAATTCTAAATATCTCTGTTACTAAACTTCTGGTCGAGAAATTGTATAATACTAAACTTATTGTAACTTTAATACTCTATGAATGTTGTTAAGAGTATAAGTGGCTCGGGTTGGCCGTGCGAGTTGGGGCGTTGGTCCTAATCTCGCATGGCAGACCTAGAGTGGCGGGTTCGAATCCCGCCCTGGCCTGTAAATATTTATTTAATGACGGACTCATTAAATAAACTCCTTGGGCCCACCCTGGCTAGAAAAGGATGGTAACCTGTAGATAACCCGCCCGTTTAGCCTTAGTTGCATAAAGTGGACGTAAAAAAAAAAAAAAAAAAAAAGTTGTTATATGCGGTTTTTCGGTACCTTGATTAATAACCGACAAATTTGCATTTATTAGTTTTCAGCCTTCAATCTTCCCCCAATCCTACTTTTGCCATATTAAGACTAATATGTTACATACCACATTAACTCCTTAATTATAAGGTTAAATACCAAATCTGGTTTTCATTCAAACTTTACTTTGTGAGACATGCAAATACGTTAGGTGATGATGGCGCACCAATTAAGATTTTTCGTTCTTTACCCGAAAATGTCTATTTGATCTACACCGTACTCGATATTTAACAATTTAAGTCAAGACTAAAGATCATATTTGTTATTGACTGAAATCGGACTTGGAATTGTGGAAATATAGATGTGAGGAAATAGAAAATTCAAAATATCCCGATTATTATTACTTGGATTGCAAAATATTGTAGAACCACTATTGATGAACTATTGATGTTGTACAAGTGTTATTCTGTGCATTTTTTCGTAACTCAAGTATTAAGCGAGAAATTCATATATCACGTACTTTCTTGTTTTGTGCCTTCAGTATCCCCCCTCCCTTCAATATAGCGTTTTTTTAGCAGATTTCCCTTAAGGGAAATCAGCTATTGAGGTCGTACTCATGATGCGAGTTTCGAAAAATTTCTTCAAATGTCCATCGATCCTACCCAGGAGATGACGAAAATGAGGTCCGTTCAAAATTATATATATTTGTCTGTTAACGCTCTAGCGGTCGAAATTTTTGTTTGATCTTTACCTAACTCGGAATTTAATCGCTGTATGTAAAAAGGAAGATCAAGTTCGTTAATGGCTGAAATTGGGCCAGTGGGAGGGGGGGTTTAAAGGGGGGAGTTTTGAAAATTCAAAATATCACCGTTATTATGCGTCGGATTGAAACGTTGTATAGAATAAATCGTATTGCAAATTAAATTTACTATAAATATTGTTCTATACATTAATTTTGTATCTTGAATATTAACCGAGATATTTGCATTTTTCTGTTTTCAGCTTCAGAGATGAGATCGGCTAACTTCGGGTCTAGTCGTGAGTTTCCGTCAAGAGCTAGTTCGGGCCGTTCCCGTTACTGTTTGACTCTCTATTCTGAAATTTCTTTATGGTAAAACTTCACGTGGTAAATCTGCTTAGTTTACGCAGCCCCTGCGTGACGGACTTTTTTACATATAAATAGAGAATAAGTAGTGAGATGTGATCACAAATGTGTTATACAAGCAATTGTGAAATCTGTTTTGACTACGCAGCCTCTGGTGGTGGGCGAATAATACACTGAACACTTCCAGGTCCTATCTGATTATTATTATTATTTATTTGAGATGCCGCTACAATCGCGATTCATCTTTTAGCATGTTTGAATATAATTTTACAAAATGAAATAAATATAAATTTTTGCAAAGCTAAGTTTTACAAATATACAAAATAAATAGAATGGACAAAACTAAATATAAATTGTTAGTATATTTATAACATGAGGGGAAAAAAGAATACAAAATAAAAGTAAAAGAAAAAAAAACTATAAATAGTTAAAATGGAAGGAGGCAAAAGTGATATTCTACGTACAGTGCTCTTTCATAATGGTAAATAACAGCTTTTATATTTCACCAAATAATCCATTATTTCTTAAATACTTAAAAACATCATCTATAAATTGGCTACTGTCGGCCAGTAGTTCGCATACATTTGTGGGCCATGAGTTCGTTTTTACTTGTGTGCAGTCAGTTAGAATGAGTTTTACACTCAGCGTTTTGTTGAAATAGCGACATATAGGTTCATCTTATCTGCTCATTAGATGTGAATACGTTAGTCTAGTGTGTCCTGTGTGTAGGCGTGTAAATACAATTTCTTCTCTTCTAGAGTGTCTATTACTTGAAGTCCAGTTGAGCTTGGTCTATTTGATTTATCTAAGTTTACTGTCAGTGTTATACCATAAATTATTCCAGTCATTAATTACGAATTTTCTTATTTGAGAGAAAGCGTCTTGGTGAGGTTTGTCCAAAAAATCTACTTGAACAAGTTCAGTTGATTGTTTGGCTACTTCGCCTACTATATTACTTTCAGATATGCCCACATGCCCGGGTAACCAATAAATAGTAATGTGCTTTTTTAGTTATTATTCATAGACTAAAAAAAAAAATCACATTAGGTCCTATCTGTGAACAGCCTCAAGACAGCGGGAAATAAAGAAAAATAAGTTGAAATTCAGTCATTAGTAGATACTTCGAATATCTTTGAGTCGGCCATTTGAAGCAGTTTGCGACTTGCAAATCTCCCAGTTAATTTGTATCCTTTTTACTACTACTTGCAATTATCGCCAATTCAGGTGGGTTGTAAATGAACTTTTTTGAAAATGGCGCAATGCTTTTAAAAGTTAATTAAAAGGAAGAGGAAACTTAATTTAAGACTTGGCGACGGGGGGGGGGCGATTGGCTGGTAGGATTGGATTAGGGGGACCTCCCCCACCATCTCTTCAATTTGCAGCCCCGGACGGCACTCCACCGCCTTGAGCCTTTTCAGCCGTTGATAACTTGTTCTATCGACACCCAGAATTTACTTTCAAAGGCCGCTGGAGCTCGCTTGCTAAATTGGAGTCTCGTCACACCCCTGCATATGACGTCTTTAACCCCCCTCCCCAATCCAGCTTTGCTTTCTAAAGGCCTGTAAATTAATGTAATTCGTGTGTAAGCCTCCAGACCTCAAAGGATCCAATACAGAGATTTAATAAGTTTGAGGTAGTTTGATTTGAGGTCTATGCCTCAATAAGCCAGAGGAGTCAAAGCCTACACAACTAACAAACATCATAACTACTCTAAGAGACATAGTCATTGGTACAGACTCATTGAGTTTAACGTTTAAGTGGGTAGGCGGGGTGCTGACAGCACCCCAAGAAAGTAATTTAGTATTATTTGTTACTTATAAGTTAATAATACTGCTGAAATTTTTTATAGCTTCTTATTTGTTATCTGCAAGTTGATTCATGTGGCTTTGAACATAAAGCGCACCTACTGGGAGTCGGCAGACGTGTCCAAACGTGTCAAAACCTGCAAGGGGTGCCCGCAACACCCCACCTACCCAGTTGTGTTACAGCCACAACATCTCCGTATTCAGAAGTTGTTTCAACAGGTTTGTGACGAAGAAAAAGATGTTGCAGAATTTTCCGACTCGGACGACTGGTAGGAGTCGAACCTGTACAACCAGTTTCGAGGACACAATCGTCGTCAGGGAGGTGTACAATCTGTCCGAGAAAGGATGATAAAAAAAAACAAAGTTTTATTGTTGTAAATGCCAAGAGTTTATGTGCCTAAACCATATGAAAAATATATGTGAGAAATGTGTGGACTCAAGTCAATCTGCTCAGCCATTTTCTTGTGTTAAATAATATTTTTATATACTTTATACATATTTTCTTGTGTTTATAATATAAACAGTATAATTCTATAAATGCATTATTATATGATATGTATTATTATAAATTTGATTGTAGTTTTGTTGTAAATTTATCTATCGGGAATAACGTTTAAGTAACTTTTTGTGGATAGAAATTAAATAAATGTAATCATAAATGTTTTATACATTATTCTTTTTTGTTTTCCCTTCTATATGCTTCCCCTATTAATAGAAAAGGTTTTGTCCATTAAATATAAAATATAGAATGAATTAGTATGACTTTATTGGGGAAAAAATGTTGGGGTGTTCACAGCACCCCACCTACCTAGTAGAGTCTCATCTAGGGACCTACCCAGTTAAAGGTTAATAAAGTCACTCTAGGACATAAACTCCACCAATCCTTTTATTATTGAAGTTTTTAATTATATTCTTAGAGTAGAAAAATCCGTCACGCAGGGGCTGCGTTAACTAATCAGATTTTCCACGTGTTTCGCGTATTTTCATTTACCTCATAACGGCTACGTTCTATCAGAACGATATTTAGTATTTAGGCTTCAATTAATGTGCTTCACAATATAACAGCTAAATGTTATTATGAAGAGAGTAGAAGTAGGGAGCTTACTGAAGGCTGAAAACTAAAAAATAGAAATATTCCAGTTAATATTAAAGATAGTGAAAAAACACACATAACAACATTTATAGAACATTACATTTGCAATAAGATTTAACCTATACTATATTTCGATCAGACGCATAATAACGGAAATATTAAGCACTTTTGAAATTCTCCCCCTCTAAGCCCACCCTCCCCCTGTCCCATTTCAGCCATTATGAACTTGATCTTTATTTTTGAATAAAACGTTTTCTAGTTTGGCAACGATCAAACAACAATTACGACCGGTAGAGGGTTAACAGACGAATAAATAAATTATTTATAGGTAAAACTTTTGAACGGACCTCATTTTCGTCATTTTAGCAGGTCGTATTCATGGTGCGAGTTTCGAAAAATTTCTTCAAATGTCCATAGATCCTACCCAGGAGATGACGAAAATGAGGTCCGTTCAAAACTATATATATATATATATATATATATATATTTGTCTGTTAACGCTCTAGCAGTCGCAATTGTGCTTCGATTGTTACCAAAATCGGAATTTAATCGTTTTATGTAAAAAGGAAGATCAAGTTCGTTAATGGCTGAAATTGGACCAGTGGGAGGGGGGGTTAAGACGGGGGGTTTTTGAAAATTCAAAATATCTCCGTTATTATGCGTCGGATCGAAAATTTGTATAGAATAAATCTTATTGAAAATTAAATGTACTATAAATATTGTTCTATACATTTATTCTGTATCTTGAATATTAACCGAGATATTTGCATTTGTATTCTGCGTGTGGTCGCCAGGAGTGGCTATGTTCGGACTTTCCGCCGAGAGCTCTGGCGGCCGTTTCCATAACTATTCCTCCCTCGCGAATAGGTTTAGAGAGGTTAGGTTAACTGGTTTTTGGGGCGAGAAACTACTGGGTTATTACGCCCTAAAAAATGTTTTAGGTTTAGAGGTTACTTACTACTACAGTTGTTATTAGGCAGATTTCTCTATTGTAAAACTACACGTGGGAAATCTGCTTAGCTTTCGCAGCCCCTGCGTGACGGACTTTCTTTAGTAGGA